>JAFVLL020015103.1:0-21944 GCA_021397915.2 Tor tambroides | reverse complement strand
CTATTTAGAGACGAACAGACGACATTAAAAGACATAAAAGCACCGTCTTTGGAACCCGGAGCAGCCGCTGCGTCTGATCGCGCCGCCATCTTGGGGTGAGAATGGCCTTCATTCTTTCTGGGCAGCCCAGGAAGTAATGTGTCACCCCTCACTAACAGACACACATCTGGTCATGATACTCTGAGGTTTACAAACACATAGAAACATTTAAAAAAAAAAAAAATAAATAAAGGGCACCTGTCAATAGTGAATTGATAGCCTATAAGAAGCACAGCTCACACAGGGGTCACTTTCAAAACAAGCACAAGCACAAGTTGCAAAATCTATGTGGGGAAATCTTTCGCCCTCAGGCAAAATTCCAGTTTCCTGTGGATTCCTACTGAAATAATTGTATTTCACTTGTTAAATTCACTGAACAATGGTAAATGTGACCACACCGTAAGACAACATCCTAACCACTGAGAAACCTAATAAGTGATAGGTTTGGAACGCTCTACGACTATATAAATATAATAATATGTAATAATACTTAACTATACCTACCGATTAATTACTTATAATCTACATCTCTCTCTTCTGCAATCTTGGAATTATTTTTGCACTGAGCTCTTCACAATGCATTTTGGGATTTTCTTCTCCACAACAATACGTGCAGTGCTGCCTTAAAACCTGGTCCAACTAGGTAATTTGAAGCGTTTGCATCAGGAAGCATATCTGTTATCTTATAATGTTGCTTCTACCTTTCACCTTACAGGAAGTGAAGTCATCTATCATTTTAAGAAACAGTGGAAAGCACGTGTCATGCATTCTGATAATGACTCAGACCAGTCACCTGTTCTATAATAGTTCACCACTCCCACATAATAATAAATCACTCTGTCAATCAGCACACCTACAGTCAACAACTCAGCACTTTCAGTATGTTTAGGCAATTAGTCAGGAAAGTTATCGTGAAAGATAACAAAAAATCGTCTGAAGTTCTTTGTCTGGCGCTCTAAATTCTGTTCTCACACGTTCTGACAGCCTTTGCTATCATTGTAGATAAAAGAGTGGGTGAGTGTGTTTCAGTGTGAAATCTGTTTAAGGCTTTATAAAGTAAACCACCAAAACATGCAGACTAAACCTATACGGCAAACATGCACAACGAGTGCACAGCACAGTGTTTGTTGTTGTTGTTGAACCTTGCAACCGCTAAGATGGGCTAATTCATTGAGTCAGAGAAAAGAAGAAAAATCGGTTTTGAGTTTCAGACATTTAATCCGCCTAATCTCAGTGACTGGGAAAGGCGACCGGTGGAAGACGGTGGATTGGGAAGTGGGAAGAGCATCTTAACTCGAACGGTTTCTCATCTGCTAATTGTGGGCTGTTAGGGCACATGAGGAAGAGAGAGTAAACGATTGGCTGAATTCCGTCACAGCCTTAAGTTATTCAATTCAATTTCACATTTAAACTTTCATTTCTATAAAAAGTGGTTTGAGGACCTCATTCATGAAGTGTAGTATGACAGAAGCATTTTGAGAAATTGGTTCATTTATTTTAAAGCTCAGAGGTAGTAAGAGGAAAACAAAAGTAATGTCCTTACTGAATATTGTTCATGGAGAGGTTTTAAATTGTATTGAAATTATTTTTTATTTATCTAACTGCATTTATTTAAATCATTTTATTGAAATATTTTTTTTAAATAAATAAGTATGTGTTTATTTATTTTAATATATATGTTATTTATTTTGTTATTTATTTTATCTTCATCTTATGAATAGTAGAGTGAGGGGAAGTGAATGGGGACAGAACAGGACAAGTTTATAAATGATATTTTGAGTTATGTATCTAAATATATTTATTTATTTTAATTATAATACAAATTGTATGTTTATTTAATTAGTTTTTTTCTACGTTTTACTCTATTGCTATTTTATGTATTTATAAATATTTATCTAAATATATTGATTTTTATCAGTATTTTTATTTAAAAGTGTTTTTATTTAAATACACATTCATTTACATATTTAAATTTTTATCTGTTGGGCATTTTGGTCTTTTAATGATGATAATTAAAGGAGAAATAAAACTCGGTTATTTTGCTGTTTGTGTCTAGACAGGTGAGAGGATAACTAGAAAGTGGACTAGGCTAGCAGATGGACCATTATGAAAGGCTTCAGACAGACACATCTCCCATAATGCCATGCACACAGACTAATGAGCTAAAGAGACAGGTATCCTGGCAATCTTAGGCTGTGTAAACCAATCAGCTTATAGATAGAATGGGACTGTCCAACAGTGCGGGTTGGTGGCGAGAGGGTTGAAAAGACCATGAGGGATGGAGAGACCAATGTGGAAAAATGTATTTAAACATATTTATGATCTTCACTTATAGAAAACTGGTGTTCTTTTTTTAAGGTCTTATCAAATCAAAGCTTGACTCTTTTCAGTATTCCTGATCTGTTTACATCCGTATGTTATTTACATGAGTACACGTTCAATTACACACTGATGATCACATGAGCAGATGGCACATGGAATAATGCTGCTCTATAATCCTTGGAACTTGACGATCAATGTAGTTATTGCCACTTAATCATCTTACATTCATCCTCCCCATCTTTCTTTCAGTGCTTGAAAGTAATTGCAATGCCTAAAAATGCTGATATAGAATAACAACCACTGTTGTTGTTTGCAGAAGTTGAAAACAGCGAATGAAATTAGATTAAGAGGCCACTGGGTGACCCAAATGGAATCAGAAAAAGGGAAGTATTTCTAAAATCAGTGTCGTATAGCTTTCTATTACTGGCCTTGGGAACGGGAACTTTGAACAGGTCGCAAGTTTTTATTGGGTCACGCTATGTTTTACTGCATATCATCATTGTGAAACGGTTTCGTACTCCTCTTCTTCCTGTTGAGTAAATATTTGCCTATAGTTTCATTTTTGATAATCCAGATGATGAAGATGAATTTGCCGTCAGTAGGTGTGAGATTAACATTTTAGGAGCCACAGATACTGTAAGAAAAATACTGCGGCAGCGATGACAGTACTGATTGCATCAGGCTGGGGTTTGTTTTGTATTGACTGTACTTGTAGACAGCAAGACTTAAAGACTGCGAGGATTGAGGCAATTAGTCAGGTTGATTGTTGTCCGAACTGGGAGGGAGAGAAGATTAAATAAAGAGAATTAGGTCAAAGTAATGAACGAGAGAAATGGGAGGGAGGGAAGGATGGAGAATCAAGGTTGGAAGAACCTAACTGTAAGTCTAAGAAGAAAGAGAGAGTATAAGGAGGAGGAAGCACATTTTAGATGGGAAATATAATTCGGTAGTGATTTTTGTTTTAGTCAGATTTCTCATTGAGGCCTTTAGGCCATTTATGTGTGTTTCCGGTTTTCCAGTTAAACTCATCTCGTATGGGTTGGCAAAATAGGTGAATGGTGAAATCAAATTCCAAAGTGTCTTTACTTATTTCATTTATGCATTTACTTTTGAAAATAAATGAATATATTTCCTTTTTTGAATGTGTGATTTATATTTATGTGTTATTATAGTATCAGTGCTATACTAATAGTTTTCCATAAATAATAAATTATTATGAATTAGTTTTTATTTTTATATTTCCCCATTTTTATTTTCACTTTAAAGTTTTAGTAACTTTGTTGTGTGTTTTTATTCATTTTTATTTTATTTTATTATATTTATTTTTCAGTTAAACTAAATGAAAATGAGTCTTTGCACAAATAGCCTAAATAAAATAAGTTATATATATATATATATATATATATATATATATATATATATATATATTTCAACCAGTTTCCATCAGTCTGGGTGTGTTGATTGCTGGAGGGGCTGCAAAGTTAGGGTGGTAATAACTTGGAAACCGGAAATGAATAATCGTCTGAAAGCGAGAAATGAAGGACAAATGCACGCTAAATTTACCCACACTGACAGAAACAGATGAACTTTCAGTGTGAGCATTCCAGGTAAAATCCCTGATCCTCTCTGTACCTGCCCTGCTCTACAGGTGTGGCTGCTTGTAGGCTTTATTTGGTCTAGACGTCTGTGAATCAGCACCGCATACACTATTTGTGTGTCGTGTCCTCCCTTATTCACTCCCTCTCCCCCGCTTTATCTTAATTAGCAGACATGTTTATTGATTCAAATGGATTTGAGGAAAATCCCTCTTGTCTGTCAGACGGATCTGTGTTCAAATCTTTTGGGAGGAGGTCTAAGGAGGGGGGGGTCTTTGCCCCCTAGCCAACCCTTACCCACCTGTTGCACACTGTGCAACCACCAGCATCATCAAGGCTTTGCCCCTCACAATATGTCGCACAATTAGTCATTAGGGTGCGTTTGCTCTGTCTCTTTGTGCTGCTTCTTCGTTTGCTAATAGATGCTATAAAAGCATGCGTAACTTGCTAAAGCTTGTAGAGGGATTTAACCATTTAAGGCTATGAAAAAATGTATGACTAATTGCTTTAAATAGCAAACCAGTGGTAATGTCGTGACAGGAAAAAACTGTAAACAATGAAAGTCCCATAGACTTACAACAAGTGTTTTGCATAAGGCATTTTATTTTTATTTTATTTGTTGTTTCACTGGGCCAGTAGAGTGTTTAAAGCTAGTTTATGTTTCTCAGTAATATTCATGATGAATATATTGTGACTGTGCTTGCAGTGACCTGAATAATTTTGTGTTTCAGTGTTTGAAATATCAACGATATCAGCATATAATACAAATAACTAGATTATTTTAATAATTATATATATATATAATTTATACAAATCAATTAGCATAATCTAAGTATGAAGCTTTAAAAATATTTATTATACCATGATTTTCAGTGCAGATGTATGAAAATTGCTTTGTTTACATATTTTTGCATGACATAGAATAGTAGAATCACAATCTAAGGACTTTTCTGCAAATATTGATTTTATACTGCGAATTAAAACTCCCCCTTGTAGCGTCATTACAGTGGGTGAAGGTTCAAGATCAGGAGCCTGCTGTGTTCAGTGTAGAGAGGGGTAGAAAGGACAAAAATAACTGGAAGAGCGATACAAGGAAAAGTGTGTAGATATAATGCATTATTAAACCACAAACCCAGTCACAGTCCAGAACTCTGTTCACATGGACACAGTATTTCTGCTGGTGGCCTGAACTTAGGAGCCAGTCTGAGAGCTTGCAGGAGATATTTTGAGAGGTGTAAACCGACTGCAGATGATTGAGATAAGATCATATGATTAGACTTCCTCTTTCTCGCTTTTCAGATGAAGGTGTGAATTCTGCAGCTGATTGGACTATTGCTCGACTGTCTCATGATTTGCTGCCTCCGCTGCCTTTTTTTAGGTGTTTGTGTCTGTTAAAGTATGAAAGTGTGAGTTAGCACTGACGTATAGCTCATTTGGTTTGACAGAAAAATTAAAATTGTTATCATTTACTCACCCTTCACTTATTCCAAACCTGCATGAATTTGTTTCTTCTGTTTTTGAAGAATGTTGGTTAACGGTTGCCATTGACTTCTATAGTATACAGGTTTGGAACAACTTGAGGGTGAGTAAATAATGTCAAAATTTTCATTTTGGGGTGAACTATCCCTTTAAATTTTAAGTGTGTGCCTATGAAAACTTTCCAGATTTCCACATACCAAATGGCCAAATAAAATTGTTTTTAGCACTTTTCTTTTTATAGAAGCACTGTCACATTTGCATTGGTCTGAATATGAAGACAGTATCTTAGTTGTGTACAACTATATTCTTGTAATTTCTGCATACTGAAGGTTTACCAAACATACACTGAACAAAATTATAAACGCAACACTTTTGTTTTTGCCCCCATTTTTCATGAGCTGAACTCAAAGATGTAAGACTTTTTCTTTGTACACAAAAGGCCTATTTCTCTCAAATATTGTTCACAAATCTGTCTAAATCTGTGTTAGTGAGCACTTCTCCTTTGCCGAGATAATCCATCCACCTCACAGGTGTGGCATATCAAGATGCTGATTAGACAGCATGATTATTGCACAAGTGTGCCTTAGGCCACTCTATGAAAGGCCACTCTAAAATGTTCAGTTTTATCACACAGCACAATGCCACAGATGTCGCAAGTTTTGAGGGAGTGCAATTAGCATGCTGACTGCAGGAATGTCCACCAGAGCTGTTGCCCGTGAATTGAATGTTCATTTCTCTACCATAAGCCGTCTCCAAAGGCGTTTCAGAGAATTTGGCAGTACATCCAACTGGCCTCACAACCGCAGACCACGTGTAACCACACCAGCCCAGGACCTCCACATCCAGCATCTTCACCTCCAAGATCGTCTGAGACCAGCCACCCGGACAGCTGCTGCAACAGTCGGTTTGCATAACCAAAGAATTTCTGCACAAACTGTCAGAAACCGTCTCAGGGAAGCTCATCTGCATGCTCGTCGTCCTCATCGGGGTCTCAACCTGACTGCAGTTCATCGTCGTAATCGACTTGAGTGGGCAAATGCTCACATTCGATGGCGTCTAGCACTTTGGAGAGGTGTTCTCTTCACGGATGAATCCTGGTTTTCACTCTACAGGGCAGATGGCAGACAGCATGTATGGCTTCATGTGGGTGAGCGGTTTGCTGATGTTAACGTTGTGGATTGAGTGGCCCATGGTGGCGGTGGGGTTATGGTATGGGCAGGCGTATGTTATGGACAACGAACACAGGTGCATTTTATTGATGGCATTTTGAATGCACAGAGATACCATGACGAGATCCTGAGGCCCATTGTTGTGCCATTCATCCACGACCATCACCTCATGTTGCAGCATGATAATGCACGGCCCCATGTTGCAAGGATCTGTACACAATTCCTGGAAGCTGAAAACATCCCAGTTCTTGCATGGCCAGCATACTCACCGGACATGTCACCCATTGAGCATGTTTGGGATGCTCTGGATCGGCGTATACGACAGCGTGTTCCAGTTCCTGCCAATATCCAGCAACTTCGCACAGCCATTGAAGAGGAGTGGACCAACATTCCACAGGCCACAATCAACAACCTGATCAACTCTATGCGAAGGAGATGAGGCAAATGGTGGTCACACCAGATACTGACTGGTTTTCGGACCCCCCAATACAGTAAAACTGCACATTTTAGAGTGGCCTTTTATTGTGGCCAGCCTAAGGCACACCTGTGCAATAATCATGCTGTCTAATCAGCATCTTGATATGCCACACCTGTGAGGTGGATGGATTATCTCGGCAAAGAAGAAGTGCTCACTAACACAGATTATACAGATCTGTGAACAATATTTGAGAGAAATAGGCCTTTTGTGTACATAGAAAAAGTCTTAGATCTTTGAGTTCAGCTCATGAAAAATGGGGGCAAAAACAAAAGTGTTGCGTTTATAATTTTGCTCAGTGTAGTTTTCAGTAACTTTCAGTAATTTCACCAATTGATAACACACTGAAAAAATGTGTCGAGCCATAAATTAGTGTAACTTTTCTAGCATTTTCTGTTTAATAATTAAATTTGACAATTGATAAGAAGCACTAAAAATATGTATACATAAATTGGATTATTTTCATTTCAGAAATGAGATTGTTGTGCTTAAGCTGCGTGTTTGTGATTTGTATCCCTCTGTCGCATCTGCTTAGTGGCAGTTTAATCCATTTTGATGAATGAGGTGTGTTATGTGTTCCATGTAGCTTCTGTTTTTCCTCTTCACTCCAGATGTTTCCTTCATTTTACGTCACTACATTCTCCTCCATTCAGAGAAGCCTGTGCCCTGCTTCCCTTCATGACACTCAGACTGAGCTGTCCCGGTGAAGGGGTCTCAGAGACTTAAGAAAATGAAATTAGAACAAAGACAGAGGAAGAGATCAGGAACAGGAAAACTATTCCCAGAGCATGATGCCAATCATGAAACAGATGGAGATTTTGGCTCAAAAGACGGATCAGTGGTGTTGCGGGTGTTTGTTTGCCAGCCCTTGAGAAAAAAGATACCATTTCCAAAGCCTGACCCGCAGGCTGCTCAGATGATGAAAATATTAAAGGGATATTTCACCCTAAATTGACAATTCTGTTATCATTTACTGTTACATATTACTATTCATGTCATTCTAAACTTGGATGACTGACTTTCTTCTCCAGAACACAAAAGAAAACATTTTAAGGAACACTGAGGTCCAAAGATTTATTGAATATATATATATATATTTATATATATATACATATACATATACATATACATACACATATATATATATATATATATATATACATATACATATACATATACATACACACACACACACACACATATATATATATATATATATATATATATATATTAGTGCTGTCAAACAATTAATCGTGATTAATCACATCCAAAATAAAAGTTTTTGTTTACATAATATGTGTGTGTACTGTGTATATTTATTATGTATATATAAATACACACACATGCACCATATATTTTGAAAATATTTACATGTATATATTCATATAAATGATATCATATATAAATATATTTAATATATGAACGTAACATATTTTTCTTAAATATATACATGCATGTGTGTGTATTTATATATACATAATAAATATACACAGTACACACATGTAAACAAAAACTTTTATTTTGGATGTGATTAATCGTGTGTATATATATATATATATATATATTAATAAGTATAATAAGTATATTTATATTATTTGTGATAAAATATTAAAATATTAAAAATATATTTTTTAAAATTATATATATATATAATTTTTTCTCAATTAATGATTTAATGATTTTAATAATTTAGTTAACAATAACAACCCTGGTTCAAACAACATTGGACCATGTTGACTTGCATTGTGTACACACACACACACACACACAAAAACTCTTCTTTTGTGTTCCACAGAAAAAAGAAGGAAGTCATACATGTTTTGTGTGAAATGTCCCTTTAAGACCGTGTTTGTTCGTTCCCCTTAGTTTCCGAGATGTGTGCATGATGAATTGCTAGAAACCCAAACAGCATTTGACAATTTAATTGCTTTGCTTTTGCTTTTGAGATTCAAATGAGATATATAGTGCATGACTTTCCTTTCATCCATATAAAAACCATAGAAGAGGAACTACAATTATGCATTGGTATATTAATATGCATTGGTAAAACAATCCTCATGACAGTGTGCATTTATCCCACAAAGCTCTTTTGCACCACAACACATGATAAGCAGTCAGTTCAGCATGACTGTGACACTATTGAGTAAGCAGACCTTTGCAATAATGACGGTAATAATATTAAAACTGCTTTTCATTTTGGTTTCCTTTACACAATCTAACCGAACTACATGTCGGTGCATGTTGGTATGTCGCTTCGGTCACTACTCTCTTCTCGATTATGTCAGAGTCATATTTACTGCAGCCTACTCATCATCTCTTTCCTCACAAGGAGGGGAACTTCCTCAAAAATATGTCAACATCACACGGGAACAACAACAGCCAAAACAGGGCAGAAAATAAAATGAAAAATCCCAAGCACTTTTGGCGATGAGAGTGAACAATGTAATCATACGTGTTTAGGGTCCGAGGGAGCAGATAATCTGTGTTTAGGAGGATGTGCGCTCGCCTTAAGCCGAGCAAAGACAGTAAACAAAGTGGTTAAATGGTGCGTTGACTGGCTGACGGTGTTTGCAGTGGGTGGGGTTGTTGCCAGGGAGGCAACAGGGTTTGTAATAGTTGTAAAGCAGAGAACAATACACAAACAGATATTAATCCATCTCCCTTGAGGAATACGGTCTGTTTATTATTGAGGAGCAGATGGGAAAAACATAGAAGAGGATGACATGTTTTACTTTTGGTAGTGTTATTTTTGTTATATTGGACACCTACAGCTATTTTTTGAATTGAAGGGTCTTCCTGTGACACTGGGGGCTTTTTGAGCCTCATGCATTGAATGTGATCTGGGACGCGTGACTAGATCATAAGCACATACCATGATGCACAAATAACAGAATTTCTTTTCATGCTTTACTTTCAGGAGGAATTTCCTTTTCTTTTAATCAAATGTTCTTCAGTGTTTGTTCTGTTATGCCACTTCTGTTATTTGTTTTACTCTGATAAGCCTCTTCTCATGGTTGTTTATACTATTTTCAAGCTGGAGGAAAGTTTCTAGGAAGCTGAAACATCTGTGATTCAAAGCTGTTCTGACTCACTCTGAAGGACCCAGTCTGGGATTTGAGGTTGTTACCCTGATGAAATTTGGCAGGAGATTTCATCAAGACAGGAATCACTTTATTTTCTATTCAATTTATTATTTCGTTCATTAGTCAGCACAACTGCGTAAAACATTCCAGTAATATGGTCAAAGAAAAGTGTATATATAAAATGATATAAAAAATGTCCTTTGCAAGTCCATAAAAACCATTATGCCAGTGGAATGTCCCCATAAAACATGGAAACCCAATGTGTGTGTGTGTGTGTGTGTGTGTGTGTGTGTGTGTACGTGTGTGTGCGTGTGTGTGTGTGTGTGTGTGTGTGTACGTGTGTGTGCACTCTAGCATGTCATACAGCAAGACTTATCATCTGCTTTCTTAAAGAGACCATATTATGTGAAAATCGAAGGGAGGGACAAGCATATCCATTTTATTTATTATAAGTAACCTTAACATGAAAGCAAAACAAACAGCAGTTCTGTGTTTATTTATATTATTATATATATTTATTATATATTAATTATACATACATTGATTATTTACAAATATTAATTACAAGTAATCTTTTCTAACTATTTTTTGTTTAAATAAGAACATATTTATTTATGTTTACATAAACAGGGAACAATAATACCAATACGTGGCTATACCAATACACTCCCTCTTTGAACTGTTACCGTCTGGTCGACGCTACAGAGCTCTGAGCACCAGAACGACCAGACACAGAAACAGTTTCTTCCCTCAGGCAATCCATCTCATGAACACTCGACAATAAACGCGGAACACACAACTATTATACATTATCCATTCACCACACTCACTTATTTTATTTTATTTCTCATTTCAAATTTGCACATACTTGACCTGTACATACATAATTGTCTATATTATATATTGTGTTTTTGCTGTTTTGTACATTGCCTATTTGGATATTTGTATATTATTCTTTTATTGTCTGTGTCCTGTCCTGTTGCTGTCTTTCTGTTGCACTGTGGAGCTTCTGTCACTACAACAAATTCCTCGTATGTGTAAACATACTTGGCCAATAAAGCTCATTCTCATTCTGATTCTGATTCTATACTTCTAAACTGACTAACCAGCTTTAACAAACTGATTTGATTTGGTCTTGAAAATCAAGTAAAATAAAAAAATTAATTAGTTGAAAAAAAAATAAAAGTAGAGTTATTTTAGCATGTTAAGGCTGATATTTACAGATTACAGTAGGAAAAGGAAATGTTTACAATAACATTTTAAAGATCTTATAAAACCTGTCGTTTTATATAAGAAATGCATTTTAAAGCTAAAAATTCTTTGCACAGTAACCCTCCCAATGAGTCAGGAAAAAAACGAGCCTTTCCTTGTCTGGAAATTATTGCGAATTTTCACCTGGTGGAACACAGACAGTTCTCAGATATTTGAGAGGACTGGTGAACGCTGAATGACCTTGATTTGTTCAGAATTGAAAATGCTGACTCACAAGCAGACGTAGTCTAGATGTTTGCCACTTCACATTATTCAGCGCTACAAACTAAAACACAGTTTAACACTTAACACAGGGAGAATCCAGCAAACTTGTTAGCCTACTGACCGAGGTTCAATTTCTATCATTGATTAATCTTTTACTGAATAAAACCATGTGGCATCATTCACATGAGCAACTGACGGTTGGAGAGCCATTACACAACTAAAGGAATCTGTTTTGTCACCTTGTTAATGCTACATTCTTAAACTCCTCCGTTAGCATCGTGGGTGTTGTCACGAACGTCACACATGCTGCTTTCAGTTACCATATTGTGTATGAATCTGAAACATGCGAGACCTCAGATATCTGTGACAAATAACTGTCCTTCAAAGCAGTGTGCTGTGTGTTAAAGTGTATTAGTACCCACAGGTTGTGTAGCTCATCACACTGGTTCTCTCTTTTGACTGTCTCCTTGCTTTTCACCGTGTCTCTTTCCCTCCATTCTTATGACTCCCCTTAACCACCAGCCGACCTCACGCTGCCCCAGTGGGGTCAACCCTCCCCTGTAAAAGTGCAAATAGTGCGACGCCCTGGATGATCAGCTCTGTTCACGCCGCGCCGGGCTGAGCCTCAGCCCAGACTGTCTGCAAATTAGAGAAATTAGCCCAGTGAAAAAAGAGGCACACTTACGCCATGCGGCCCACGTGCGTCTCCAAAATAGCCACGAGAGCCATATGGCAGCCAATTTACTGGCCGTTTCACTTCATGGGTAAAGACGAGTAAGATGGACATGCAGTTGATGTTAATGAACAGGGTAGAGATTGTGTTTGTTATTGTTTTTAATGTAAAATGCCCTTTCCAATATTACAGGACTGTAGGAAATTGTTTGCCTGAAGTCAAGTTATTGATGTGTGAAGAGATTTTTTTTATTATTTTACTTTTTATGGGCAGTAACAAGAAGTTCCTTATTAGGTGGTGAAACATGAGGAAGAGAATTTCCACAAACGTTCCTAACATGAAGCAGCTCTTTCACTTTGTTCTGAAGCATGAATTCATAACATGCGAATATTGACATTTCCACCCACCCCAAAAGTTCTGCTGAATGCCACTCCATACCACATTTGGCACTGCTTCAATCAAACAAAACGAAAGTATTTATGCTTCACCCTTCCCCTGGTTTTCTTTTTCTTTTTCCCTTTCCTATTCATTTGACAGGTGTATGTTTACTTTGCATAGCAATATAGCTACATTGTTAATATAGCATATGCAGTTACAGTGGAGTCCAAAAATCTGAGGCCACTAGCCTAGATACATAAATATTTGCTTCTTTTTTTATTTTAATTGATATTATCACAATAACAGTTTGAATGGTGATCTTGTTCTCCAGCATGTTTTGAGTAGAACCTTTTGTGCTTTAATGCCACACATTTATTAAATTAGTAACCTAGAAATAGTGCACAATCTGAAATATATTTTCATGATTATTTTATATCATGCTGTCTTTTTTCTGTATTATTTTTGTTTTTAATTTTGGTCTTATTTAGGTTTAAAGTTAATTTTCATTTGAAAAACAAATGAATTTGTTACTCAGTATTTTTGTGTTTTCCAGCACAAATACCTAAACATTAATAAATCAAGATACATTTACATTTAAGCAAAATGACTCAAGATATTAAGTGTTTACTGAAAAATATATCATGTTTATGCTTAAAATAAGAAAAAAGTCTGCCAATAGTATAGTAAAGAAAACTTGATTCAAATGTTTATTTTTCTTGTCCCATTGGCAGGTATTTTTTCTTGTTTTAAGGAAAAACTCAATTTTGATACATTTTTTCAGAAAACAAGTTTTGGACCCCGCTTTAAATTATAAAATTATTATTGAAATTTTTATATTTAAAAAAATATTAATATTCTTAATTAATATTGTATAAGACTCATTCTTTTTTCATGCTGTTTGATTTCCCCTTTCTTTCAGAGCATAGCTGACTGATGTTCACGAGTTTTCATGTAAGGGTTGATGAATTTCCATGGACCGAATGTTCCAGGTCAGAACTGATGAGTTTAGACTGGACCGAGGTCTCTGTGTCAGAACTGGTGCATGTGGCATCCTGACAGGGTGATGAAACCCTTCAGACAGGTGTCTGAGAAGCTCTTCAATTTGACCTGCTTTGTTTCCTGTCTCCGTCTCTTCCACTACTGGCCACAGCAGAGTATCACACACCAGGCCAGGTCTAGATCTAGGTCACAGAGGTGCTTGTAGCGCATGTGTGTGTTTGTGTGTTTCGAGGGAGGGGGCTCTAATTGGACTGGGACCAGATTGCTCATTAAAAGCCCATCCAAGCAAAAGTCCATTGGTGTGTTTTCAGTGATCCAACCATCTGTTTTTTACTTAGTTGTTCAACTCCATTCAGATTGTCCAAGAACATCCTTTGTCTACTGGAGGTGTTGATGTGTACGTTTGGGCTTGCTGTGTCCGAAACGCTTCCAGTGTCCCAATTGGATCACCTTCGACTAATCCTGGCGGTCACATGATTAAAGCCAGATGCTGATTGGTTAGTCTTCGCAACTCAAAAGTCTGGCACAGCTCAGCGTGGACAGTTTGAGTAACAGAAGCCAACGGGCAAGAGAGTTCGAGATATCAGTGGGGAATTGCTGTTGGAAGGTTTTTTGGACTTTATGGAAACTGGAGATAAATCAAACAAGATGACAGAGTGACTGGGCAACGGGAACGCAGCGATGACCTAACCAAAGATATTGAGGATGCAACAGCTGAATGAATGTGAAGTGAGTTTGGAATTTTTGTTTTGTTTTGTTTTATTCATAGAAACCATATTGTGATCTTCAGGTCTGGTTTGTTCCCTTATTGGAATTGGATAAAGTTACAAGCTTTTGCGAATGGCTCTAGTTTATTAACATCACTGGCATGGCACTTCATTTTTTTTTCCTGGATTGGTCCAAATGTTCTTTCACAAACTGTTACATTTGACTTCATCTAATTTAGTCAAAGTGAGATCAAGGATTAATATGATATAATTACCCGAATAAAGCTTTAAAAATACTCCTGCTTCTTGCCTACAGACACAACAGCGTTAAATGTTATATGTCAGTGACTAGTTGTGACTCCGCTTATAAAAGAAAACAATGTATTTCTTATACAAGTCAGGTTTACCACATTTGGCATCATACTACATCTGTCATGCCTCATTTATTCCGTCATTAATTAGTCATCTAATTGTTTTATGTGATAATACGTAACCATTGTTAATGTTCACTGAAGAAGTGTGTGTTTCTGACTAGGTGTATGTGTCATGTATAGCCACATGGATGGTGCGCATTATAAGAATACATATTGTATTACAACACGGGAACACGCACGTGTATTGTATTATGCAAGGTGTGTATTGCGAAACTTTGCACACCTGAAATCAAATATCTAAATACATATTTTGTTTTTTCTTTAGATCTTTAACTAACAAATAAAGCAAAAGGAGGACATCTCCAACAGAGAACCAAAGCAACACAAACCAAAGGAGAATATACCAAACCGCTTATACAAGAAAATCTACGAGCGAAATACCACAGAAGAAGCAACTGAAAAGGGAAAGAGAGAAAATGAAGTTGGAGGCATCTCTAGAGGACATGAGCGAGTGGAGGGAGGTGGACTTTGCCCTGAACTGCACCTACATCGTCCATGACCAGGCATCCGAGCCCAACTTCAGCCTACCCAAGGCCATGACCTCCATTCCACGGAACCTCACCTTCCAGTACAGCACGGACAACCAGGTACAGTCTGCAGCTTTAGGCTGTGTACACTACATTCCCAATTCCCTTATTTCAACAGACTGTTGATTAGTCATCGTTTAATAGACACTTGATGCCTAAAGCAGCTTGTGCAACACTGCTTTCACTTCATAGGGTTTTACATTTAGATGTATAAAAATAAAGTTCCGTGAAATGGGATTGTTCAGTTCAGAGTATCAGGTAACATAAACATGTCTTGACATCATTTCGCGCGGTATGGGGGTGCTGCGAGGTGTGGTTCAGTAGGTCAGTGTGACGATGACACAGTCATTGGTAGGTCAGGGATCAGGCAGGTAGAGAACCTATGAGGTAACAGCTTAATCACATTAACTCTTTCTCTACCTGACATTACATACTCACTCTGCTTTCAGTGAGCTTGCACATGGTAGAGAGTGACTTTTTTTTTTTTTTTTTTTGGTGTGCGTCTTTGTACTTGGCTTTCTGTAATATTTGATTCTGATTGGTCAATGAAGGGATTTTGCATCCTGGCATCCAGTGTTCTTATACTATACTTTTTATTTAAATGTTCAAAACAATATATTTTTCATAAAAAATATCAGACTTGTTTTTCGCAACCGGTTATTTTAACCAGTCATTATCGCAATAAACTCCTTCAGGATGATACCTGAACATCTTGTTGGGTTTATTTTGTTGACTGACTTATTTACTTTTAACTGTGGTGTATTTAGCAAACTTTGTAAATTTAGTATTAAAATAAGATAACTGCAGTGCTGTCAAAGAAATTTAACAAGATGCATTATTAAAAATTCAGCTTTCTTATCTCTGTCTTGTTTAAACATATTTGACTGTGTCATTCTTCACCCCTTTGCTGTGGTTTGTTTTGCGTCTTCTTCATGCACTCTGTTGCTGTTCTGTTTGTCTTCTGCATGATCCAATTTCCCTTCTTCGCAGGTGAAAGTCAGTTCCTCTTTCTATTGCCCCTGCTCTTTTTAAGTTCACGCTGAAGGTGTGAAATTGCGGTCATCAGCTCAGGGAGGATGCATATGCACACATGCATATACACTGGTCTATCTAAAAAAATGTGTTAAGACAGAAAAATGTGTGAAAAATTTTCAGTTTGTGTTAAGACCTCAAGGTTAGCCAAGGTTCTGTTATTTACCCACATGTCCTTTTAAGCCTGATTTTCTTTCTTCTGTTAAACACTGAAGGAGTGAGTTTGTGTAATATACATAACCATTTTTGGTCACACTTTATTTTAAAGTCCATTTCTGGCTATTTGTAAACCATTAATTACGACTTTTCCCTGAACAAACTCCTAATTTGCTGCTTATTAATAGTAAGGTAGATGTTAAGTTTAGGTATTGGGATGTAGGATTATGGATGTAGAATATAGTCATGCAGAATATGTGATTTATAAGTATTAATAAATAGCTAATATGTTAGTAATAGGCATGCTAATAATAAGCAACTAGTTCATAGTAAGAATTGGTCCCTGTACTAAAGTGTTACACTATTTTTTTATTCTCATTGACCGCATAATGGACTATTTGGTCTGCACTAAATTGTTTCTTTCTCTTCCCCTTTTCTTTCACACATTCTTTTGTCTTTGGTTCATATTCTCACCCTCATATTCTTCTCCCACGCTGACTCTCCTTTTTTAAGCATGGAGATAAAAACAAACATACAACAACATATGTCCTGTCACGATAGACTGAGACACAACTAGAATCGCTGTCAGACACGTTAAAAAAACTTTTACTAACAGCAGATCTCTGTACTCGCACTAGTTGAAATTTACAAATACTTCGAGAGCCATTACACACTTCCCATTTCTGCGCAAGCTATTCCTCTTAACTCTGCTGATTCTGTAAAAAGCATTGCTCTTACGTTGTCAATGGCGTTAGCTATGGACAGGAAAACCCACATTCGGTGTGTCAGTTCCCGGAGGGCCTCTGTAGCCGACAACACATTTTTATTAGAAGGAAGAGATGAAAGACTTTTGGGATGTCAGAAAGCTAGTCTCATGTTGACTAGGCTGCTAGTCATACGCTATATGGTTTCTGTGATGCATACGCACACATTCCAAAGTTTCTGTATTTGTGAAAGTCTGCGTATCGCTGCTTTAACGTGTCTTTAGTGCATCACGAATGCACGTTTTGTGGGGGAGAACAGAAAGAGACTGTTATCTCTCGACTGTTATCTGATTTTAGCAGCTAGCAGCGCTGCTAGCACATGCTAATACAGTGAGCATTAAACACTGCTACTTTACTTTTCTCTTTAATTTCAAACTGCAAACTAAATTGGAACTAACAAGTTTATAGAAGGTGTTAGGAGGCAACGGTACAAATTTACTCAATCAAAGGGGGAAGAATGCTCCCTGACCCTTAGCTTGAGAAGTGTGCCTAACTAAGGGGGGCACGTGGCAGATGGGGTCGGGAAGGACACAAACACGCAAACACACACACTCACAGAATCTCAGCCAAAGGAAGTAGGTTAAGCTTGACTGATTAACTTTCGTTTGGACCGAAGATCCTCGGACAGCTTTGGGGGGGGGGTCTTGTTTGGATGGAGGGTTGAGTGCTCCAGCGTGTGCGTTGGGGCAGCGTGGTGCCGTTGGTCTTGTCAAAGGGTGACACCCACCCACCCCTGCCCCCTCCTCTTACTCCCTAAACCTATTCTGAGCAGTTAATCACTAAAGACTTACCAATTAGTCACGCAACGCTAACAATGCACAATTCTACTGTCACCGCAGCTCTCGTCTCCAGCCAATAACTGTGCCTCCCAACCCATCCTTCCTCTTCGTACTTCTTGGAATCCATCATTCCTTTCTATTGCCTCAAATCAGGTTTCAACCATCATAACATTGCTTTAAGTGAACTTTCGATCTAAAATTTTAGCATGTAAACTTATAGTAACAGTTCAAGAAGTGCAGGAGTGGCTTGATAGTATAAATGGGGCCACTGACCCCCACGCCACAGTGTGACCTATTTACAGGCCTAGTTTCTGGTTTCTACAGAGTATTGAGAGTGGACCACCTGCTCCACTTTGTCTTCTCTTTTCCCTCCGCTTTCCTTTTTTTTTTGTCTTTTTAGGACCTCAGACATGATTGTTTGTCAATACCACACAACTTTTGCCAGCAGGGTCAAAAGGGTCAGGCGTTATTGAGGACAGCTGTATATTTCTAGGTCAGGGTCCAAGTAGAGCAGGGAAAGTATAAGTCTATTTACTTAACTCGTTAACCTGCGAGGTTAGTGCTGCCTTAGGTCACCTATGACGCTCACCAACCAAGCACGCCTCGTGCAATGCAGTTTCCTGTTCAAAATAGACAGATCAATAATCATTTATTTTAATTCCTCCCCTGACTAAGTGCCACTTTTGATTCTTGCAGGTGACTGGCGTTTTCAGCAAAGAGTACATACCTCAAGGTACGCGATTCGGACCTCTTCAAGGAGTCATTTACACCAAAGAAAATGTGCCCCTTCAGACCAACAGGAAATATTTTTGGAGGGTGAGTGTCTTCATTGTTGATCTAATCTTTCAGGGACACCAATTCTACTGAGTGAAAAGCTGCCAAACCGGTCATGACTGACTTTCCACAGAATTTTAGCAGAAAGGAGCCGGAAGCATATTCATTCATGCTTGAATACATCCAAATATGCATTGGCTTCTTCAACACGATTGTCTTTCTTTCAAATACTTGCATATGTTCAGACGTACACATGTAGTCAGTGTAGTTATTTCTATTAGGCTTAGTTTGCTGAACACTCAGGAGCTTACTTGGAAAACACAGAGGAAGCTCTGAGAGATTTTATCTTGTTTGTTGTAGATTCCTGCTTTGTTTTCATACAATGGTTTACTCAGCAGAAGTTACCAAGTATAACTATTTCGAAACCTTTCATCAAAAACGCAAAGGATAGTGCAATTCTCTGGTTTGTGGCCAGGTTTTAGAGAAGTCGGGATTCCTGCACAGACCGAGACAAAGTGGCAGACGCACACACACGCACACAATCACTTTCTTTTCAGTTCTTACAGTTCTGTTTTCATATCAGCACCCAAGTGAACTTCAGTCTCTTTATCTCCCTTCCAAGTGCACTAGATAAATCTATGTGTGTGTTTGTGTTTATATGTGTGGCAGCGCGCAAGTAAGGGCATACATGCACACACGCACGAGTGATTCGTGTGTCACTGTGGATTTTCCTAGTCTGAGCTGTCCTTTCCTTTCTCTGTTTCCTGTAAATCCATACTGGCTTCCTGTTGCCATAAAGCAATGAAATGACGCAGCATGTCACGTGACCAAAGGCAGGTGGACGGATGTAAAAATGAAGGCTGTTCGTGTGGGTGAAAGTGTGTTTGTGTTTATGAGTCTTCAAGGGTGTAACTGGTAAAAGGAGTGTCAGAGATAGGGGAGCTAGCATGCCCTGGCACGTCTCAGCAGTGAATTCCCCCACATACAAATGAGAATGAAAGTGGGAGGAGAAAGGGGCGGAGAAGTGCATGTGACTAGCAGCATGTGTAGATCGTTTTGACGCCCAGCGCTTTATAAAGCGCTTGACATCATTGACACACAAAGTTAGTTACACATCTTCTGCGGGACAAGCCACACACACACACTTTCACAGGTTAGAAGGCACAGAGGAATTTATATAAACAGCTGTTTGAAGAGCATTCTGTTCATGGCAGAGGTGAATAATCATTTGTAACAATTTTTTTTTTTTTTTTTTACATATTTACAGATTTTCAGTGAAATGAATGTAAATAAAAATTTAACTGAATTTAATTTAAGATTTTTTAAAAGATAAAATTTTCAAAGTTGTAATGTTTAATTGTTAATCTATTTTCTGCAGACTAGCAGGAAGCATTAACACGGTTTCCTTTCTCTCCATCCAGATCTACGGTGGTGGCC
Organism: Tor tambroides; assembly: GCA_021397915.2. NCBI lineage: Eukaryota > Metazoa > Chordata > Actinopteri > Cypriniformes > Cyprinidae > Tor > Tor tambroides. Next base: position 1,646 of record JAFVLL020015103.1, on the reverse strand, counting down.
ACCTACACCACTTCATTGATGGCTACGATGTCCACCGCAGCAACTGGATGCGGTACGTCAACCCAGCACGATCACTGGCCGAACAGAACATGGTGGCCTGTCAAAACGGCCAGGAGATCTTCTTCTACACCATCCGGCCCGTGGAGCCCAAGCAGGAGCTGTTGGTGTGGTACAGCCCGGAGTTCTCCCAGAGACTGTGCGGCCAGCAAGAGCAACCAGACAGCCTAAAGCCAAGTGAGTCATGGGCTCCAGAATTATCCCACATTATTTGGCACTGGGGAGGGAAAAACTGGATAAAATGGTGTTTATGTAGATAGCATGATTTTTTTTTTCCCTTTGACTTTTTTTCCTATTCATTTTATATCTTTATTGCTTTCTCCCTGGCTTTCTTGAAACTATGGAATTATTAGTCACCTTAGCTACCTTTGTACTGTATTTTGCCCCTCCTGCACACTCTCAACCAAGACAGTGTTTATTCTGTGCCGGTCTCTATCTTTTCCTCTATTTCTGAATCAGGTGACTTTTTTTAATGCTATATTCTAAGAGATCAGTAAATAATGGACACCCTCGGTTCTTCTGTGTACATTAGTTGTGTTGATATAAAGGGAGGATGTTGATGATGTTGTTGTTGTTGGTTTTTTTTGTGGCAGCATCTTAAATAGGTTTGACAATTATGATATTATGCCACCAACAGCAGCATTCATCACACAGTTAAAGTAGTACCAGGCTTTTATTCGTTGATAAGTCTGTTCTAAAAAAAAAAAAATTATGTAATATAAGTTTGATCTAATATATAATGTAACACTACACACACACACACACACACACACTTTCTTTAAATGTCATTTGATATTTTAGAGATGGTAAGCAATGAAAGTGACTGTAAATGAAACTGTGTACAGTCTTTGAGCATATATATGTTTATGACAAAATGATGGACCATCTGGATTTTCTTTCTAAGGAGATGTCATGCGATACTACCTATGTCACATTGATTCAATCACACCGACACTGTGCTATTTCCTGTCATATTCACTCCTCAGAATGTATGTATGTCTGTGTTCATTTTGTGTGTTCTGTTGTTAAGAACCATTACCTGAGTCATGTTGACACGTACACTCCTGTCACTGGTGATGCTTTCACTGAATAATTACAGTACACCTGATTATTAAATATCCCTCTTTAGAAAGTCAGGCAGTGCGAAGCACATTAGCCTTTTTAGAGCCACTTTTTTCATTTTGTATCATTCAGTCTGCTTTAACAAGTTCTACTTCCTGTGTGAGGTTTAAAGAAATCTGTATTTTCAGTTTTAGAAAGCGTGATATTACATCATTTCAATTTTTATGGACTTTGGCATAAATATTGATTATTTCTAAGAGTATGTATGCTGATATTTAGTCTAACTTAAAACATAGTAAATGCCTGTTGTTTGTGTTCATCTGCATTCCTCCATTGTTTAGAATTTGGAAACGTATAGTAATTAATTTTTGTTAGTTATGCATTATGCTTTGTGCTGTTGTGCTCTTCAGAGTTTCAAATATCCATTTTCACTTTCCTCGCGGTAGTTAGGAAATGCCTAGACGATGCCTGTAAATGTTGCACCAGATTGGTTTACATCAGGTTTGAGGAACCAAGCTTTGACCACA
>JAFVLL020015101.1:0-28044 GCA_021397915.2 Tor tambroides | reverse complement strand
TGCATTTAATATGCTTTGATACAGCACTCCTTGAACAGCCACCCCTTTCAGTAATGACCCTCTGTGACTTACCCTCTTTGTGGAGGGTGTCAGTGTTCATCTTCTGGATCATTGCCAAGTCAGCAGTGTTCCCCATTATTGTAGTTTCAAAGAACAAGAGATATTCAGAATTTATACTGTATGGATGGTCATTTATTGAAACTCAAATGTAAATATTCTAATATTTTGAGATACTGATTTTTGACTTTCATTAGCTGTAAGCTCTAATCATCAAAATTAAAACAAAAAACTTTTGACGTGTTTTACTTTACATGTAATGAATCTAAAATATATGAAAGTTTCACTTTTTGAAATAAGTTACAAGAAAAAATGAACTTTTTCACCATATTCTAATTTTCTGAGATGCACCGAGATGATATAATAAATTATTATAACAATTATTATTATCTTTATTAGATTATATTAGATGTTAATGATGTTAACAAATATATGTTGCCATTTTTGTTTCAGTATTTTTCACTTGTTGGTTTGACATAAATACAGATGTGCTGTACCATAATATGTAACAAAAATTAAATCAATACACAACACCTGATTTGCATAAAATACAGCAAAAAGTCATTCATCACTGTCTGATTTGCGTATGTAGATGATAGTTTTTAACCTTGTTAATTCAGTTAGTGTTGAGTCAAGGTTAATTGTGTCTTGGGTAGAGTGAATGCTAATTAATCTAGACACCCAGAAGAACATTGAAGGTTAGTGCTAGGACACATCTGGCCTCAGTTTATAACTTACTAGTGGGTTAAAATTTTGACTAACTGTTACTCATGTTTAGGTATCAGTTTATATTGTATCTTGCATTCAGGTATATTTCTTTAGACTAACACAACAGCAGAAGGTTTTCACTGGCGAAAGCAGTGATTGGAGAATTGGATTCAGGATAACCTTGTGTTGACCTTGTTTTGAGAGCATCTGTATTTTTTGGGAAGTTCTTGTTGAAATAAACTGATCAAATAAAAGTAGAAGAATGCATCACAATAAATAAAATGTACATTGATACATCTGTGTGTTTTTGTTTTTTTCCTCTAGCTGGATGACACCAGCTCTTCAGAGGGAAGCACTATCGACATAAAGCCTGATGAGGAGGAAATGGCTGTAGTGGAGGTCGTGGAGGAGTACTTAGACCCAGAGGCCTGCTGGACTGATGGTAAACAATGCATGCATGTTTGTTTGAAAGCAAATGTTCTTGATATAAATCTGACTTTAATATTATATATCTGTGATACTTTGTCTATGATATAATCCGTCAATTAAAGTAATTGTTTGAATTAATTACAATCAATCAAATTAATCAAATATATACATATTAGCTGAGAAAAATATAATTGCTTATACAAAATTAAATTGACAGCCGTAGTATATACTGTATTGCATTGGTAAAGCAGTAAATTTGTTTTAGCTTTAGGCAATAAAGCATACATTGACTACGTTTACATGGACATCAGGAATCTAATTATTTACCTTATTCTGAATAAGACAATATTATGGTTAAGGTGTTCACATGAGTTGTTTTTAGAATACTGCCGTGCAAAGGCAAAAGACCGTAACTTCGATTTTTGTCGAAAATGAGTTGTTGATATTTTTGGGACATTCAAGACATCCTTTATCATGTACATAAGTATCTTGAGTCAATTTAGTTGTTTTTCCGAGAAAATAATGGGTCGTCTCAACCGTAACTTCAAAAACCAAGGTAGAACACCTTATAACACCAGTTACCGCTCTTTCACTTTGTTTGGAACGCTCAAATTGAGTTACGGCGTTCTGACTTTGTTTAACTGCGCGTCAAAATGAAGTTACGGTGCCGGCTTGGAGTTATACGGTGTTCTGCCTTTTTTTACTGTCCATTAAAGTCTGCCGCATTTTAATTACTGTGTAGACCAGGGGTGCCAAACCCTGTTCCTGGCGATCAACTGTCCTGAAAAGTTTAGCTCCAACTCTAATCAAACACACCTGAAGCAACTAATTAAGGTCTTCAGGATAGCGAGAAAATTAAAGGCAGGTGTGTTTGATTAGAGTTGGAGCTAAACTTTTCAGGACAGTCGATTGCCAGGAACAGGGTTGGGCACCCCTGGTGTAGACAAACGAATTAGATAGATCGCGATCTACCAAACAACTCCATATAACAAAGCACTGTAAAGACTAGACACCTTGGCAGCAATACATAATCGTGAATAACCTTTAAAGATTTTTTTTTTTTTGTAATGCAGATTATTCACCAGGCTGTCACTTCTAGTTGGATGCGTGTGTATTTGAATGCCGTAGCATGTAGCATGATCAATCATAAAATCAGTAGCCTAACAGTTCGCAATTAAATCCATATCCTACCTTTTCTTGTAACCCGATAAAATCAATCCATGGCGCTGAACGTCGTCGGAGATGTTTAATCCACACACATTTCTGAGCATGCCTGCTTGCTGGCGTTCACATAAATCCACAAGTCGTTCTTTTAGGTTAGGCTATTTCATTCAAGTCAATATAAGCAATTATGCTATGTCTAGCATTCTTTTACGTTACTGAGCATAGCAAATAAATTGGTTGCAAAACGGTATCCACTCACATGTTTAACTTTTAGTCTGCTTGTTATGGTCCAAAAAACAAAACAAAACAATTAATACAGTCACATTACTATATGCAATGGCCTATATGAGATAGCCCATGATCACTAGATTTTATACAGGTGTTACTATAAAGATTTTGTAAATGGTGATCTGCAACAAAATATTGATAATGTGGAAGTTACTGTCTTTTGCCTTGGTGTGACTTCTCACTTTTTGCAGACAATGCAAAGGCAGAGTACATTAACTTCAAAATAGGGGTAAAAATCAAGTTTGAGCTCACAATTTTTTAATGTAGATAATTTTCATTACTAAAACATCTAATTGCCAAATTTCCAGTGTCCTACCTATAATTAATTTGGCTGGACAAGTAAAAAACTTTAAAATCATTTTTCTCAGTTTCGCACTTCAGGCAAAATATTCCTTTCATGTTCCTGGCCATCTGACATCCCCTCCAGAATTTCATGTATAAACATATAGTTCGTCTTCGTTATGATGCCAGTTTTGGGAGTTTCATTTTTCATTTTACGAAATCTTCAAGTGCAGTTAATTATTTGTCATGCTATACGTGCAAACAGATGACTGCATTGCTGAAGCCATGCTCTTTTGTTTGCTGTCAAACGGTTGACCACTGCCGTTTGTGTATCCTGTCGCAAAATGCGGCGCAAATTCCTACAAGACGGAAATAATGTGATTAAGGTGTGTACATGTCTATACTGCACGTCAATAATGCGACTAAAATAGGAATATTCCACGTCTTAATTCGATTTGTGTTTACTTCGAGTATGATTTTGTCAGATTAAGGTAATCAAAAATCTCTGTTTACATGGTAGATTCTTAATCAGAGTATTGTCTTAATCGTGTTCCTTAAGCGGAATATTGTTGTCCATGTAAACGTACTCATTGTGAGTGTTGATTTGATGTAAATGTGTATTCAGTAGGTGTGTAATATGTTTTTCAGCCTGTGTGGCACGATACAAATGCTGTGACGTGCCTATCACCGAGGGCTGGGGAAAGCACTGGTGGTTCCTGAGGAAAACTTGCTACCTCATTGTTGAACACAACTGGTTTGAGACACTCATCATTTTTATGATTCTGCTCAGCTCTGGAGCTCTGGTGAGGTCACAGACATGCACACACACAATACAGTTTCCAAAGAAAATTGAGATTAATTGCTAATATTCTCTCTAAGTGCTAAGAGGTCAACCATATTCCATAGATGCAGTACACTTTGGTGTTCCATTCATTTTTGTACAGCGTTTGAAGCACATATTTCATCTTTTTAAATATCAAATAAATAAATACACACACACACACACACACACACACACACACACACACACACACACACGCTTACTTACTTTATTTTATTGGCAATATTTATTGATAACCAGAAACGAACATTTGGTCCCAAACTTGCTTGACCCTACAGAGTGGCAGCTTAATTTAGGCTAAATATTTATTAAATGTTTTTTTTTTATGTTGTTATTTATTAAATGCATATTTCTAGAAAATGACAAAATCACACAAATAAAGGTTTGCATTTAGAGGACTTTACATTGGGGTTACAACAACAACAACAACAACATCAACAGGGTAACAGTTCATGCAATGTTTAGTTTGATCTTCTGATGTTAACATATTCTTAAGGTTAAGCTTCTTTTTTCTCTTACCGTTGTTGGAAAAGAGGGAAAAAATATTGAAAAAAGACATTTGAAAGAGTTCCGGGCCTTTAGTTTATACGCAAATCTTTGAAAGTGATCCAAATAACCTTTATTCATGTTACAGGTAAATTAGTTATTTAATTTGCAATAAATTAGATAAAGAGTGGAGACCTCAAAAATGTCCATGCCAATTCATAACCTCTTATGGCAACATCAGTGATAAAGATTTGCAGAAGCTGAAGGGATTAAAGGCAGAGATAAAGATTCTGAAATAGGATTGGAAGATATATGGGCACAGTGTCGATATCTCAACCTTTCACAATGTATATGTGGGAAACTAATGCGCTGTAATGCTAGTGCAGGTAGATTTTAATGTGATTGAGGCTGCATAGCATACTGTTTGGTATATGATCTATGTAAGTAGCTAATGGCTATCACTATATTGCACTGTACCGGCCCCTGCACCTCAGCAGTCTGTCTTGGGCTGCAGTATCTCATGTCTGCTGTTAGGGACTGTAGCCAAATGCTGTAGAAATGGCCCCACATGCAGACGATTCTGCTGCCTCTCTCACAGCTACTGTTAGGGATCGTGCCCAAACTCCCACTAAAGTGAAAGAGTGAGCTAATGTAAGTGGGGTTGCAGTGCCACACTTTGGTGAGGTCCGGTACTGAAATTGAAGAATGATTGTGGGAAAAGAAGCAGTTGATAAATCTTCAAAATTTGATCAAACACAACAATATTTGAAAATAAGTTTTGACAAACATGCATCAATATTTAATTACCATAATTGACTTTTTTTCTTTAGCAATGTAAATTTAAAATGTTTTCACGTGCATTATCATTACAAAAATTAGTGAGATAAATTGAACTTTCAGAAACACTGCTAATTAAATTTCTCTGTTTTGTTTCTAAGGCATTTGAGGATGTATACATTGAAACGAGGAAAACCATCCAGATCATTCTAGAATATGCGGACAGAGTCTTCACATACATCTTCATCCTGGAAATGTTGCTGAAATGGGTAGCCTATGGCTTTGTCAAATACTTCACCAATGCATGGTGCTGGCTGGACTTCTTCATTGTGGATGTAAGTAACTTACAGTAATATATGTAAATCACTGCTGTTATCCCTTGCACTGCCTCACATCAGATGGATGATTCTGCAGATATATGCAGTAGTTTTGAGTATTTCATGGTGTACTGTCAGTCCTTTTGGCGATTAATTAAATTCCCAATACAAACAAACATGTTTTTCTATTCTACTCTTTTTGGTCCTCGTGGTCTGCTCTTGAGGTCAGTGGTCATTGTCTTCAGACTGATCTTAAAATTAGATTTGATCTTCACCGGTAGAGTGCTCGGGTGCTGTGGCACTCAGTTTAGTGTTTATTGGTCATGTTTCCAAAATAGGGCTGGGCGATATGGCCAAAAAAATGATCACGATAATTTTTTTCATATCAGTCGATATCGATAATTATCACGATAAATGTCAAATCTTTATTTCTTTCAAATTTAAAGCCAGAGTTTTGCTCCAAAGTGAAAGTTGTAGAAAACAGACCATTAATTTTCCTTAGCAAAATAAATATCTAAATAGAAAAATTCATTTCTTAGTTTCTGCATTTTGTGATATCGTTTCAAATCAAGAAACAGTTTTGGGTTGCCTGATATTAATAATAATATCACTTTTTTGTCTCTTAGAAATGCACGTTTGATAGTAGCTTGAGTTAGGATGCAGAGGTAAATTTTTGTTCATTATCAAAATCAGTAACATCTGTAAAAACTGTAGCAACCTTACATGGTTAAATTTATTCTGACCAGGTTTTTTTTTTTTTTTAATTTAAATTAAGCATTGGTCCTCCCATAGTAGCATACATTTAAATCATGAGAAACACAGTCACACAAAATCATAAAACCACACATATAGCACCTCAATACCATGGAAAAAAAAAACTAGGTTTTTAGGTAGCCTATTTGTATGAAAAACAGTAGTCTAAAAACATTCAGTATAAATGCACACATGCTATAGCTTAATCACAAATACATACTATAATGGTATACCATTACTCCTGTAATAAAATTCAATGTGAATATCTCACATTTCTGCCACAATACCATGGTGCAGTGAGTGTTACTACTACAGTAAATCCATGGTAAATGATGGTGACGTGTGGATTGAAAAGCCTTCTGACTGTCACAGAGTCATTTGAGTTTATCGCTGAATTCAAGCGCTTCACACTGGATCTCACAGCGCTGTTTAGTGAGTAAACGCATCTGCTCTAGTGAGCTCGCGCTGCGCGGCAGTTTGAACTTTGATCAGAGCGGATAAACGTGTCCGCTTTTGGCGCATAAACATTATATCAAACATTTATTGAACTCTTCATTTCGTTTTATCGAGGAAAATAGTATTGCGATAATTATCGTTATCGAATTATCGCCCAGCCCTATTCCAAAATATGTATACTAATAATATTTATTTTTTCTTGTTATATATGTACTGATGTGTTAGAAAAAATGTTACTGTAAAACAGAAACATTGTATTTCCATAAACATCAGCAAAAAACACTTAATGTGGAAAAAAATACTTAATGTGAATCTTGGGCATTTGAACAGATTGAGCCTGAGTTTGTCTATTTGCAATCATGAAAAATGTAAATGAATTTTATATTTTAATTGTATCATTTAATATCTATTATAGATAACTCAATTAGAAAAATATCAACATTTAATATGACTCATTCATATTGCTTTTCCGTGTCTAAAAATTCAAGTGTGAAATCCAAGTTTAAATTCCAGCAAATTATTCTGCAGCAAATTATTCAAATTATTAATTGCACCAAAGTTCACATACATAGGTTTCAAATTATTTGAGCATTTTTTATTAATGAAAAAGTTATTAATGCAATTATTACTTTAATTAATAATTACTTTTTCATTCATTTCCATGTTTGTAGAGTTTTACTAATCAGTCCCTCCAGGATTTTGTGATTCTGCGATCGCTGAATTTATCGCAAAATCAAGCAAACTCCGCAATTTTCGCAAGAGCTCGCAAACTTTCGTAATTGCCCCAGATTTTCTGCATATTTTGGGCTTAGATGCGTTCTGTGACGTCATCGCAACGCACATTCAGTCAAAGAAAGGTTGTTTCTCAGTTCCAAAAATGGAAGCCTTGCGTTCTCATCATGCCTGATTTACAAGAGCTACAATGGACAAACGAACCGAAAGTGGAACGAATCCGCACTACTCATTTGGGCTACGCAGTGCAGACCGTTTATCTGCTGGAGCCGCGGGCTGATCTCGATCACCGTTATACACAGCGCTGGGAGATACAGTGAAGAAAGTAGTCGAATTCGCCGCAGAATCAGTAACATCTCTGTCAAATCTTGTGAGAAGCATTCAAATTCTGTTAACGCTACAGATATCAGAACAAACGCCACTAATGTAGAAACAAGGAAAAACATCGTTCAATAAACACAACCATTCACCATGTGGATTTAACATAGTAAAACTACAGAAACAACTTGTGGCAGAAATGGACTAATGTTTTCAAGTGTTTTTAAATGCTTCACACAATGTTTCCCAGCACTTCAAAGCTTTAAGTATTACTGAATTTGAAAGTTATTTTTAATGTGATGACATTATTTGTTCATCTTTCATAGGTTGCCCCCATTTATAAAACTAAAAGTTTCATAATGTAGGAAAGCAAACACTTATTTAAAAATAAAAAAGACATTAAATGATCATTAGTAGATGGCTGCAGAGAAGTACTTATAGGCTTAATAGCCATTTCCACTCCGTAATATATATTTTTGTATTTATTAAATTGTATTTAGACATTTTGAATGACAGTAATAAAAGTTAATTTTATCTGCATCTCAACTACCCAGACAGCACAAGTACATCTGTAAGACGTCTGCTAAAGATCTGGGAAACATCTGCCTTGTAATCTGATAAACGTCTCAGAAGCAGTTTTACATGCATTCTAATAAATGTCTATTTGACATCTGACAGGAAACGTCTTAGAGACGTATTGCAGATGAGCAAACACTCTAAAAAATACATCTTGCATATGTAAATGCAGACATCAAATAGACATCTCTGAGATGTACATGTGCGATTAGGGTGAGTGCTTTACTGTCGGGTGCTGGTGCCACCAACTTAATGTCACTGGTGCTGGTGTCCTCAAATGTTAATCTGGAGCCCTACAATGGTTCTCGAAGTCAGAAAAGTCATAACAATGTTAGAAGAATGTTGTCTGTGGTATATTTTCACTGCAAAACGATAAGAAATGCCGCAAATATCACCGCAAATTTAGAAAAAGGCTGCAGCAAAATCAGTCATTATAGGCTGCAAAAATCCGAAAAAAGTCCCGCGAAATCCTGGAGGGACTGACTAATGCTTACAAAACATTGCTTTTTCACATTGAAAGTGATTTTATTTGAAATTTTCTTTCCTTTAAAAAAAAAAAAAAAAAAAAAAAAAAATTGGAGTATGTATTTAGACATACTTGTAAATTAACTTGGAAAAAAGGTTCATTTGGAAATGGTCAACATGGTATTGACGTCAAAGCCATTAACACCTCTAAAGGACTGCCCACATTTATATACATAGCCTATTTTGGTTTGCTGCCATTGGCAGGGCCGGTTGTGTGTTTGATTACATGTCTAAATGGATATAAGTCCTAAAACTTGTTAGTTATTGTCCCTGACAGGCACTGTAACCTTGTCTCTCTATAGTGCTGATGGACACAGAGGGCCTGAGGGGGCATAAGAGGGCCGGGAAGTGAGGGGCCAGGGTAAGGTCTCTGCTAGGACTCTCTTGTTCTTTTACAGGAGTTCCTCTCTCTCTCTGCCTCCTTACTCTCCCAAACCGCCCTGTTACCCTAATGACTCTCGAATGGTCTCGTGTGTACCATACGCGGTTGGTGTTTGTATGTATTGTGCGTATCTTGTGTGTACAAAGTACAGTGAACGTGCTTGTAAGTTTGTGCACACCTCTTTTCTAAATGTGTCCCTTCACCTCTGTTTTTTGTATTTCTCAACCAAAAGTTTCCTTCCAGGTTTGCTGTAAGCTGCTTTCCAAGCTTCGTCTGCCTGCGATACCAAAAACGAATCGCATACTAAGATCAAAAGTGCAAATATTTGGGTCGCCCAACATACAGTACCTATGACTGGTTAACCCCATGTTTAACCTGAATCTCTCCTTTCTCTCTCTCTCTCTCTCTCTGTTGTCGAATACACATATATGCATACATACATGAGCAAACCCTTCTATATGTATGTATATATCTGTTTACTGCCTCTCCAGCTCAGTGTCAACGTAGGGTTCTCTCTCTTTCACCTTGACATCCTCCTTGACTCTAACACTTTGGCCCATCTCTTTCTCTCTTCCTCCCTTCCTCTTTCTCTCTTTGTATAGGTGTCTATAGTCAGCCTTATAGCTAATGCGCTGGGCTACTCAGACTTGGGCCCCATAAAGTCCCTGAGGACTTTGAGGGCTCTCAGGCCCCTGAGAGCATTGTCCCGGTTTGAGGGCATGAGGGTAAGATCCAGGGCTGCCCTATGCATGCCAGTCACTCTGTGAGAACACGACTGCATGCCAAAAACCACCATTGTGCAGAAAGCAAAACCACAGCTACAGAGGAATAAGCAAACCTATCAGGATTCTGGAAATCCAAATGACATTGTTTTTTGGCTAAACCTATCCTTCAAGTGCATGTATTTTAAAACTCTCCGCATGGAAAACCCTTTCAACATTGCGTCATGATGCAGCTGAAATATGAAGATTAGCTTCCTTTTATTGATTTCTTAGATGTCTAGAAGAATAATGAACTTCCTTTTCCATTCAATTGACATTGCAAATAATCTTATAGCAACTTTTGGGGAAACTTATGGTTTTTAGAATAAAGACGAGAAGGAATATTATGTGAAGCTGCCTCATCACAACCATTCATTTCTTTTGTTCGGTTACCATTCGTGGAACAACATTAGTTGAAGGCCTTTTTGTGATGTTTCTAGCATCCAAATGCCTTAAAGGTTCACTGTTTCTCTCAAAGAACATCTGCCATTTTCTAAAGTCGTCCTTCTGTCTTCACCCTGCTCTTTTGTGCAACCTAATACTTATCCACCAATTCCTGTATCCTTACTCCAGTCATTACAGAATAATGTGTAAAAAAGCCAAACCTTTCCTTTGCGGTTTGTCTGATCATTTTTCTCAAGGTGTGTAATTACAAAATAATCTGGTTTAGGTTTAGATGGCCGTATGTTAGGGTTAAATATAATACTCACTTGATAACTTGAGCTATAAACGTGACAACATGGTTAAAAATGGTAAATCAATCATTTTTCGATCACGCAGAATAAAAAGTGTAAATTATGTTCAAAATATTATAATAACATCATTTGCAGTCCTTTAAGCCAAATGTTGAAGACTAATAGGCAGTGTCAATGAAAAGCAACATCAGAAGACAGTAAATCATTTTCTAAATAATTCTTTGATCACTAGAACTTGAATAGAATTTGTATCTGCATTAAAACTAGTTTATTGTAGCCTAATCTTTTTTTGTTGTTTTTTTTTTACTGAAGTACTGCCTTACTGTCCTTTGTGTCCACTCAGTTGTTCATAATCTGGTTTTATCTCTTTGCCATTGCATATCATGTAGAATGCATGTTCTTGAAGGTGTAAGAAGAAAGTCATGTTCCCCCCTTGGTTATATCGTAGCTAATCTCTGCGATTGCATAACCATCTCATTGACTCATATACACCAGGCTTATTTGCTGAGCAAGCTCCACTGATTGCCTGAATGCCAGGAGTATGTACAGGTCATATTTCACTACCAGAGAATGATTTGTTTTTACTTATTTTTGGGAACTTTTGATACATTACAAAATACCACAAATAAATACAAGTTGCTCTAATTTATGAAAGCCTGAATAGGAACGTTGAGTTCCTTGTGTAAGGATCACTAATTAATGAGTTAGCAAGATCACTGATGTCGTTAACTATCTATTTAAATGTATAAAGGGGGGGCCATGGCTACTGCTAGGATTGAGGCCCTGCATGCACCGTTATTGGCTGAGCATCTCTGACATCACCCAACCAGATAGTGTGCTGACATCACAGCTTTTGTGTGTACCATGAGTGAGAGGGTGATTGGGAGGGTGGGAGTCTTTCCTCTACAATGTCTACCTTTACATTTCTACCACAAATGGGGCAGGTAGTTTTCTCTTAATATCTGGGTTCTTTCATGACACTAAGTGGTATATTGGTATGGCAAGAGAAAAAAAATGTTTGGCAGTTATATATTTATGTATGAGTAATAATAAATCAAAAGTGGCAATGGTCTACAAATTGAATTCCACATATCCTCTGGATACTGACGTTGTTTTGCTTCTGCTTGTTTCTTACTACTTGATACAACGTTGGCAAGCATGAAATTGCTACCCATTCTTATTTTTTAAAAACTCTTCATATTTACTAAAATTCTAGATTCTTTCAATTATATAGCATTTTATAATAATACTTTTATCCAATCATCGAATGGGAAACAATGTTGACTTGCAAAAAAGGTAGCAAGTATGTCATGAGAAGCAGATAGAAGCAGAGCATGTGATATCCAGCATGCAGACAGAGAGAAAACACTGTGGTTATCCTGGAAATTTGAACCTTGATGTGATAAAAACTGCTAAAATTTCAGTTTAAATAAAATTTGATCAAACGCATAAAGAGTTCTCTTGCATTTTGTCTGTATAACTTTTGCCACTTTAATGCACATTGTTTTAGTTTTTTTTTTTAAACTTCATTTCTGTTTGTGAATCAAGCCATACCAGTTTACATCTTCTTAGTGCTGTCATCTTTAGATTCTATGTTAAGTTACTATATATTTGTGTATTTATCTCCTTGCTCTTGCACAAAAAAATACAATTGGACTTTCAGGTAATTCATTATTAAGGGGTTGGCACTGTGATTGTAGAGTAAATCTTAAACCTCTACCTCTTCAATTTTTTTTCAACAATACATATTAGTGGTATGTATATACAGATAATATTGATCAACAAATGGCCAAATTTTACTACACTTTATTTGTTATTAAATATTTATATAAAAAAAATCCTAGATATTGTTCTAAAAAGATTAGTTTACCTTTTTGATCATTGCAAAATGTGTAGAGGCCTTCTAAGGTGTAAAATTGAATCAGTTTCAAAGGAGCTTGAAGATATGCGCATTACATGTTTTAACATATGAACCTCAGAATAGCTCAATTTTAGTCTAACACCCACTTTCTCTATCTGTCTTCTTCTTCTTTTTTTATTTCTCTCTCAAACACTCTATTGAAATCCATCCCCCTTTTTTTGCCCACTTCCCCCAATTTGTTTTTTTTGTTTTTTTGTCCTGTAGGTTGTCGTGAATGCTTTGGTGGGTGCCATTCCCTCCATTATGAATGTGCTGTTGGTGTGTTTGATCTTCTGGCTGATCTTCAGTATTATGGGTGTCAACCTGTTCGCTGGGAAGTACTATTACTGCTTCAATGAGACATCAGAGGAGTATTTTAATACTGACGTGGTCAACAACAGAACAGAATGCTTTGCACTCATCAGCGCAAACTACACAGAGGTTCGCTGGAAGAATGTGAAGATCAACTTCGATAATGTGGGTGCAGGTTACCTGGCACTCTTGCAAGTGGTAAGTCATCTGATATTTCACATCTTTTGTATATCAGTTGTTTAAATTCCCACCATGACCTTGTTCAGTAAACACAAGTCTTTTAATTTGCACAAATACATGAACTGTTAACTCTTTCCCCGCCAACATTTTTGAAAGAAGTTGCCAGCCACTGCCAGCGTTTTTGATAATTTTCACTAAATTTTCTTGTCCCCAGAATATTTTGTTGTATTAATCTGTTTTATTCTAGCTTCATTGTTTTTTTTTATTAACACTTGAATGTAGGTAAATTTCATAAAAAGCAACATTTTGAGCAAAAAGCTGAGAAATCATTTTTATCAAAGACTACATCTGGATTATATTTAGTAAGATGATCAAAGCATAGATGCAGTAGATGGCTTCCATCAGCACCCCCAAAGCTTGCACAGTATCGCATTATTTTTCATATGCATCTGCTTACATATGAGATCTGCGTCTTGCTCACCAGTGTTTTTGATCATGAGATTCTGGTCTCATTCAGAAGATTGAGCGTAACTGAGCGTATAACAATGAAAACATGGAAAGCTGTAAAATCTTGTCTTTGGCAGGGAAGTGTTTTCTCATAAAAGACAAGATAACATGTCAATGGCGGGGAAAGAGTTTGTGTTACTATGCATAGCTTTGAGTTTGGTTTCTTTCTCCATATGACCTAGGCCACATTCAAAGGCTGGATGGACATTATGTATGCTGCTGTGGATTCCAGAAAGGTGCGGACGTTATTACAGTTTGACACTGTTGGCTCTTTATTCAAGTGAGTCACTTTTTGCTTATTGCTGCTTGCAGGTTGAGGACCAGCCCATCTATGAGGACAACATCTACATGTATATATATTTTGTCATCTTCATAATCTTTGGGTCCTTCTTCACTCTGAATCTCTTCATTGGTGTCATTATTGACAACTTTAACCAACAGAAGAAAAAGATAAGTGCTCTCTCTCTTTTTCACCTCTAGAGTGCTGTCTTCACCTAAGTTTCTTCTCCATGCTTTGCACTTTCACAACTTCTCTCTGTATTTTTATGTTATCTCCTATTCTGTCTGTATTTTTGTAAGATATGCTTTCAATTTAGTGCTTAGTGGCAAAATCTCCTTAATTTGAGCACATGTGTTCGAGCAAGATTGTCAGGTTGTAACCAGTCTACTTTTGTCCCTATACTTTGGAGGTCAGGATATCTTCATGACTGAAGAACAGAAAAAGTACTACAATGCTATGAAGAAACTGGGCTCAAAGAAACCCCAGAAACCCATCCCTAGACCTCTGGTAAGCAGACAGATTTGGGTTGCTACACATATCTGGCCATTAATGATTGGTGCAGTGATAGACCAATAATGGCATTTTATTCATTTATTATTTTATTGCTACATTTAACTACATTTGTTTTAATGAATTTACAATTTTCATGTTTTAAATGTTTATTTGTCCATTTCAAATATTTGTCCATTTTTTATGTATTATTGATGTACTTTTCATATTTTAGAACAGACGATATTTTCATTTAATTTTTAAGTAACACTTCTAGTCCTCTATGTTTATCTCGATATCTTCTGTATTCCTTTTTCTTTTCCTTTTCTTACAGAACAAAATCCAGGGGATGGTATTTGACTTTGTCACTCAGCAGGCCTTTGACATTTCCATCATGATTCTCATCTGTCTTAACATGGTAACCATGATGGTGGAAACAGATGATCAGTCAGACGAGACAGAGAACATCTTGTACTGGATAAACTTCATATTCATTGTGGCCTTCACTGGCGAGTTCGTCCTGAAACTCTTTGCTCTGCGACACTACTATTTCACCAATGGTTGGAACATCTTTGACTGCGTTGTCGTCATTCTGTCTATTGTGGGTGAGTGTTGTGTCCAAATGTAAATTCATCAATAGACTGCTTATTTTTCTATTTTTCTTGGCATGTCCTTTCACATTTTATGCACTTTGGACGGTTTTGTAATTCGTCTTTAATTTGGTTTTCAGGTATGTTCCTGGCAGACCTCATTGAGAAGTACTTTGTGTCACCAACTTTGTTCAGGGTCATCCGTCTGGCTCGAATTGGCCGTATTCTGCGTCTAATCAAAGGAGCCAAGGGCATCCGGACATTACTGTTCGCTTTGATGATGTCACTTCCTGCGCTGTTCAACATCGGCCTGTTGCTGTTCCTAGTCATGTTCATCTTCTCCATCTTTGGCATGTCTAACTTTGCCTATGTGAAACGAGAAGTAGGAATCGACGACATGTACAACTTTGAAACTTTCGGCAACAGCATGATCTGTCTATTCATGATCACCACGTCAGCTGGGTGGGATGGCCTCTTGGCTCCTATCTTGAACTATCCGCCTGACTGCAACCCCGAGAAAGAGAACCCAGGAACGACTGTCAAGGGCGACTGTGGCAATCCCTCAGTGGGAATCTTCTTCTTTGTAATGTACATTATTGTGTCCTTCCTGATTGTGGTGAACATGTACATCGCTATCATCTTGGAGAACTTCAGTGTTGCCACCGAGGAGAGTGCTGATCCACTGTGCGAAGACGACTTTGAGTCCTTCTATGAAATCTGGGAGAAGTTCGACCCAGACGCTTCGCAGTTCATCACCTTCGCCAAGCTGCCAGACTTTGCAGATACATTAGAACATCCTCTCCGTGTGCCAAAGCCAAACATCATCGAGCTGATCGCCATGGACATGCCCATGGTGAGTGGCGACCGCATTCACTGCTTGGATATTCTGTTCGCCTTTACCAAGCGTGTGCTGGGTGACAGCGGCGACCTGGACATGATGCGACAGCAAATGGAGGAGCGCTTTGTGGCGGCGAATCCCTCCAAGGTGTCATACGAGCCCATCACTACCACGCTGCGGCGTAAGCAGGAGGAGGTGTCAGCCGTCATCATCCAGAGGGCATACCGAGCCCACCTGGTACGCAGAGGCTTCATCTGCAAACGCAGGCCTGCCAACAACAAACTGGAGAACGGAGGGACCAATCAGGAGAAGAAAGAGGGCACGCCTTCCACTGCATCACTGCCGTCCTATGACAGTGTAACCAAGCCCGAGAAGGAGAAACAGGACGACAACAACGAAGGCAAGGGCCGCAAGGAGAAGGGCCGAAACCAAAAAGACGTCAGGGAATCCAAGTGTTAAGACTGCTGCGTTAACACTCGTGGACAGCGATAATGATCATGACGATATTACAACAAAAACTGTCATTTCAAGCGAATGGAAACCCTGAATCAAACTATACAGATGTACAGATTACTTTCATTTAAGAGGAAAAAACAAAGCCGAAGTAACATGACAAAAAATTGTTTACAAACGTCACTGGTGTATCAAGGCGAAGAAAAGTGTTGGGGTTCCTCAAAGCTTGAAGACACAAGTTAAACCAAACATAATCAGCTTCCTGTGTGACACTGTTGCATCAAGACTCGATTTAAACAGAATCAAATACGAATTTAAAAGACCGATACTTGATCAAGTGTATTTTAGAGGGCTATATTGCGCTTCAGTATGGAACTCTTCACCGAGCAGGAATCTGATAATTCAAGCGAGAACTAGGATCGAATCCCATGCTTCTGAACTGCGTCTGCAAACTTTCCATGCAGAAAACAAACACTGCTATTCATGATTGGATCAGCTTCCCGAAGCGGATGGCAAAGGAGTCTGCACCGTTTCATTTCATATATGTGTAAGAACTCAACGTTACTGTGAGAGTGAGCAGGATAGACATGAGTGTGAAACAAAACCAAGAGTCTGGCTGATTCCAACGGTCTCTTTGCGTTTGATAGCGTCGAATATATTTTACATGGTCTTTACATTATTTGAGCGGCAAAAAAAGGAGAAAACAGGAGGAAAAATACGAATTTAACATTTAACATTTTGCCCATGTCACCCTCAGTAACTGTGTCATGATAACTTTGTTATACCTGCATCAAAAGGCTTTTTCTACATGGGCTTTCACACCGATATGACCGGGGGCAATAACCAGGGGCCCCCAATACACATCTCCAAATGAATAATAAATTATTGTGCTTGTTCAATGCATAGAAATGACTTGCATGATGGCATGTTTTGATCAGAAATTTTGCATGAGTAATCATAGTCCACAAAACACTAATATAGACCACCACAGTGGCTTGACGATGTTTTAGGCTGTCCACTGGCTAAATTTATGACCAGAAATCGAATTTAATTTGATACTGAGAAAACCTGAATTGGACTCCTCTACTTAACATTATGAAAAAGATTGTCAAACATTAGGACAGAATTTGGGATTGGCTTCAGATGGTGCAAAATGCCTGTGACTAGTCAGTGGCTTATGTACATTGAAACAAAGACTAGCATCAGAGAGGAAGGATACAAGGGACAACCCATTTTTTGCTGCTCAGGAGATAATGAATGGGAAAAGTAAATGTGTCGGAATGTGTGTGTATGGAGACGGGAGGAAAATGATACAAAATAACACTGTAATTCCTAAAGCTTCTTATTTTATTTGTATGCAGCAATATCGCTTACCTCACCTACAGCACTGCCCGCGCTGCGGGTCACATGGTAGGTGGGTCCAGGGAGGGGCAAGAGGGTGGGGGGCAAAGGTTTGGGCATTATTAGGGGTGTAGCAAGTTGGTTGGCATTTTTAATCCTCATCAGGGGTTAGATGAGATGAGCTATAACCGTTTCTGAGAAAGTGGCAGTTTTTTTTTTTTAATTTTAGAAAAATAGAATTATGATATTTTTTCATTTGATTTTTACATGCTATATTTCTTTAAAGAATTTTGCAGTGTGTCTACGTCTAGTCTCGTCACGGTTTGTCCCTCGAGGACCAGCCGGACATTTTATCTGTGTATGAAGCCATCACATCTTCAGCAATGGTTTGATTGTAGCCAGGACAAAAGGACAGGACTTGAGAGAGACAGCGGGATGGTTGGGCAGTCACAGCTGTTTAAGGAGAAGCCAAAGATGTTTGTCTGATTATCTGGTGTGTGCAATTTGTGTCTGGAAGTTTCTGGAATGTCTCAGGGGTGGAGTGATCCTCTCCTGCTTAACACTTTCAGACAGACTGATGCTTGTTGATTTTCCCCATTACTCTCAGGATACAACACAAATGTATCATGTGACTCTGATGTCATCAATAAGGGCCTTCGCTAGGTCCAGAGAATGTTTGTAACATGGGGTGGAGCTAAAACAGGAGCGCTCCCACCACATTGAACTCTCATGTAGAGAGAAGAGTAGGGCTATCTGACACAGAGTCGAGCTACAGAGATTTCAGACAGCAGGAAAAGTGTTGTGGAGGTGATGATGAAATGAGATCCAGACTGAGAGTATTGCTCATTCTCACCACTGTTCTACGGAGGGCCTTGGTTTTTAAACGTGCAGTTATTCGACCCCTGGTCAGCCTTGTTTCTCATCAGTACACCACCACACTAATGCCAAATAACCATTCGGCACTGGTCCCACAGCAGCTTACTGTGAGCCGGGCAACTCCACACATCAGAGCGACTACATGTTCAGTTTCTTTTAGTCATGTCAGCGGTTTTCCCTTACCCTTCACCTGGTGTCAATGGTCCAGTTGCTGCATCCGAGGGTGTTGACCTGAACCAAAACAAAACAAACAAACAAAAACTCTGCTCAGCAAAGCTCAGCCATTCTCATTTATGCAGCCATGCAGACTCGTCTGTATAAACAACAACAAAAAAAGAACCAATAACAGATCATACATTCATTTTAAAAAACAAAATGAATGAAAAATCCATTTAAAAAATATATTGTACAGTATAGGCTATGTTGTAAGCAGCACAAAATGCTGAAAAGTTAAGAATGAACTTTTTAAGAGACTATAAATAATGTAATATATAATTTTATTTTAACAGCATGCATAGTTTTTTTGTAAATACAGAAATACTTAAAAAAAACTACTGCTATTAATCTAATACTGAAAAATAATTATAACCTTAATAGAATGGCTTCACTCATTGCCCTGGTCTCACTAGGTAGACTGTGACATAGTTGTTAGAAGGTGTAGATTTTTTGACACACTTTTCACATTAAAGAGGGGAATCCAATATGTTAAATGCAAAAAGTATATATAAATCTATTCATAAATCAAGGCATATATATAGAGCTATACAACATATGTATCTATGTATACATGTATGTATATATGCACACATATACATATGTATGTATGATATGAGAGAGCACTGTCCTCCTCTGTGTTGACCTCTGCTTGGAGTGGAGGTGAAGCACTACTGGCTGTCATTTGCTCACGTTCTTCTTTCTTTCGTGCAATACGTTCGGTGAACGACCAAAACTCTGACCTGGCCCACACAGTGTGCGCTTGTTTGAGCGAGTGTTGTCTGTGTGCGTGCATGGGTCTAGCTTTCAATGCACGGTGATGTACTGGCTGCTCGCTATGGCTTATGTCGCCCGTTTCTGGGAGGGGAATGCACTACCAGCAATTCATTTACACCCTGTGTGAATACGTCCTACCATCTCCAACTCACATACTACGTACATATGCACTGGACGCCACATGTTCTTCCCCTATAAACCCTATTTTCATCTTCTGGCCTAATCGCCAATTGCCATGATCTTTCAGTCCGAGTCTGAGAGAGCGAGTGTGTGTGCGCGTGTGGGGGAGGGGGGAGGGGACGAAGCGTGCGTGACGGTTTGGTCACTTTAAATGTGTGTGATGCAGCTTGACTTATAAGCTTAGCTTGTTCTTCATCTCTTAGATACACAGCAATGCAATTTGCAGTCTTAGGTTTGGTTAGGCTTTATATTATGCTTTTCTTGTCTTTGTATGTTTGTTTAAGGTGCCTTTTGCTGCCAATTTTGTTTGTCGAAAATGTAGATGATGTTGCATAAAATTCTCCTAAACAAGTGGAGCTTGTTTCAAATGAGCACTGGGAGAAAGAACTGAACTAAAGAATGTCTGTGACATCTATTAAAAAGCAAAAAAAATAAACTTAACAAAAAATGACAAAATACAAAAAAAAAGAGACAAAAAGCGGAAAAAAAGAAAATAAAAAAAGAAAACTTAACTGGCATCAGCCTGACTTCATCATCAGAGATTGTCAAATAGCATGGGGTGGGAAATAGAGTGCGTTGGTCACTCAGTGAATCTCTTAAAGGTTGAGTCTGTAGAAAGAGAAACAGTTTGCCTTCTGTGCTCAGCTTATGTTCATTTTCAGCCACTTCGTTTATTTTTCTATAAATACTGATTTCTGTCTATTCTTTTGTAGCATGACTGAGATGCTATTTCCTTCATTTGCTGACAATAATTCAAGTGGTTTTTGGTTCATAATGTTGTTCTTATCTCTTGCCACTGATGTTGGAGAGGAGAGGGTGTGTTGCACAACCACTTGACTTAGTGAGAATCAGTGAAAGATTGTCTTCATTTGAGCACGAAACCTTTTCCAAACAATAAAGCAGCCTTCCAGTTATGCTTGAGTGTTTGTGTTTTTTATTTCTTCTTTTAACCCTCCATGGTATGCGTTATGTTCTAACCATGAAATATTTTTTCAAATTAGTTTTTATTACATGAAATAGCTTCAGTCATACAAATCAAAACAGATTTTTGGAAAAAAAAAAAGTTTAAAAAAAAAAATATTTTGTGTACTTAAGGAAAGGTTGGCAATGCTGTACCACAATGGAAAATGGTCAAAAAAAGTTGTTTTTCTTTAAAATTATTTTCTTTTTTATTTAAATGCACATTTCATTTACAAATTGATAGATGTACTTGGAACTCATGCAAACCAGTAATAAGTAGATCCCTATCATTTAACCTTCACTGCAGGCTAACTCATCCTTATTCTTATTACATGGAAGAGCTAACGCTGCACTCTTCCTATTGGCCTTTCTGTAAAATGTTGTATTAATTTTTTGAAAAAAAAAGAAAGAAAAATAAATAATTTAGTTTTTTATACATAAATACAACTATACTACAATAAACACTTCAAATAAATAAATAACTGCATTCATTTTACTGATGCAACTATCTATAAAAAATCACATTGGGAAATTACATTACAGCAATTCCACTGTGGTACAGCGTTGCCATAAAGAAACATTGATATTTTCTCAGTTTACAGTAAAACTGTGTTAGATAAAGTTAAATTGTGAATAAAAATATCTAATTTACTTAACAAAGATAGAAATGAGGTTAACAGAGCAATTTCTGGAGCACTTCAGCAGGTGTCTTCAGTGTAAGGGTGACAGTGGGAAAAAGAGTTTTGGATGGACATTTAAATGTCATGTGTGACTTAAAAACAGCACATCATTGGCTACCTTAAAGCCTGCCCTTTTAATTCCCATAGTGCAAAATATTGTATTTTTTCAGAATAGCTAGGAAATGAGTAGAAATTAATTGTTGCCATATATGGTAGCTCAGAGATTTAAAAATGGTGAACAATGTTATTTGGTGGAAGAGGGTTCACTAACGTTTTACACAAATAGTTACTCTTCTAAACTATGGGTTATGCTGTTTTTTAGGCTTTTCAGTCAATTTCAGTTTTCAGGTTTGTAATTTTCGTACTGTACAATCGTAAACTAGTTAACGTTCTTATTTGCATATTTTCAGTGCCGATAACATTGACTGGACTGCCACAGTTTGAACACAGACGAACCTGTTTCAAAAACGTCTTGTCTAGCTCCTGCGCATCAGTTGGGCTTTATGTTCCTCACTCCAAAACAGACATTTTAATGGTAAGTCTGTCTCCTCTTCACTCCAGTTAAAGGGATAGTTCACCCAGAAATGAAAATTTGATGTTTATCTGCTTACCCCCGCAGGACATCCAAGATGCAGGTGAATTTGTTTCTTCAGTAGAACACAAACGAAGATTTTTAACTCAAACGTTGCAGTCTGTCAGTCATATAATGGCAGTCAATGAGACCCACGGCTTTGAGAGACAAAAAACATACACAGACAAAACCAAATTAAACCCTGTGGCTCGTGACGATATTTAGGTCTTAAGACACGAAACAATCGGTTTGTGCAAGAAACTGAACAGTATATCATTTTTTTTTTTACCTCTGATCCACCACTAATGTCCAGCTGTACTGAGCACATTCACAACTTCCGCGTGACGCGTCAATGTCCTCTGGCATAGTAGACGCATGCGCGCGTATGTCACTCATTGTTTAGATCGCTTCCGCATTTATTTACTTTCCTGAGGGACACTGGTATAGCAAATAGGATATAGAATACAGTTTTAGAAATCGTTATTATTAATTAAAGGGAAAGGGGAAGAAGAGAGATGGAAGTCTCCCTTCTAGTTATAGTTTATCTCTGTCTAGCTCCGGTTCACACTCCAGTACAGTATGCACCATTGAAGTTGGATGCCAACCGCCGTTAAACATCAAGGAAGAAGAAGAAGATCGCTTCTGCGCATGCGGCCAGAGCACGTTGACGCGTCACGCGCCGGATGTTGTGAACGCGCTCAGGACAGTTGCACATTGTGGTGGATCAGAGGTAAAAAATTACATAAATACTGTTCAGTTTCTTGCACAGACCGATTGTTTTGTGTCTTAAGACCTCAGTGTATCACCACGAGCCGCAAGGTTTAATTTGGTTTTGTCTGTGTATGTTTTTTTTGTCTCTCAAAGCCGTGGGTCCCACTGACTGCCATTATATGACTGACAGACTGCAATGATTTGTGTTAAAAATCTTCGTTTGTGTTCTACTGAAGAAACAAAGTCACCTACATCTTGGATTCCCTGGGGGTAAGCAGATAAATATCAAATTTTCATTTTTGGGTGAACTATCCCTTTAACACATTGTCCGTCATTTTACCTCAAAGGTCAACAAAATTCATGAATATTCAATGAGTAAAGGGCGGTTCATTTAAAGCTCTCACTATTCTTTCACTATTTTGGCCCCGTTATGTGCAAAAATCTACTACATAAACAAAAATATAAAATATAAAACGGTATTTTAGCCGGGGTTAAACGCAGGGTTAATGTTTGAAAACTCCACGTGCCTAGGATAAGGATTAGGAAAATGATAATCTACTCATCTTCAAGACATTTTACACTAATAACCACATTATAATTTAAAAGTACCACCAGATGAAGTCTGAGGCACACATCCTCTGTTTGGGAATCACACAACATTGACAACAGTGAGTTCACGCAACATTTACATTGCAAGGAGTGCTGACAAACACTTCCTAAGGTTTCTGTTTTAGGTGTCATTAAGGGGTTGTGTATGTTCCCTTGCTGTGCTCTTATCATGATGAATTGAAGGCTGTGTTGGCTGTTGAACAGCATTCCTCCACTCCACCCCTTTAAACAGTGAGCCAAACAAAGAATCACTAAAAACAAAAGTCCAAATGTCCTTACATCCAGTTGGTTAAAAAAAGAGAGACAGCTTGACTAAAAGAACAGGTATCACATTTTGTGGTCCTGTGAAGTGAAATGTCTTTAATTAGACTGAATTACTAACGTTTACCGAACCACTAGGGTGTAGTCTTGTTTTTAATCACTTTATTAAGTTTCTGGTGCTCTTCAAAAGATCAACATTTGTTTTAATGATGTTTGAGCCTTATTGAAAGGGTTGGGAAACATTTGGTGATACACGGTCACTTTAAACGTTTATCTTCTTTTGTGTTCCACAGAACAAAAAATGCATTGAAAAGACAAGACTGTGAGTAAATGATAACATTATTTTCATTTACATGTGCTAGAAGAGCAACTGTGGGTGAATATTAGCTTCAGGAGACAATAACCTGAAGACACACAAATAAACAATAACCTACAAAACTTGTATATAATAAATAATGTGTTATTCTCTATTTGTTATATACAGATCCACCTTCATGTATGTCCCATTTATCACTATTTGTGTAGTATGGTAGATTAGTTTTCGTCATGTTATATGATATAGAGTATATGAAGAGCCAGGAAAGATTTAGATGTTTTCAGAAAAGAATTGTAGATGGAAAGATTTTGTCACTTATCAATATGGAGTTATCTAAATCAGAATTTGTGTGAGAGACAAAAATAAAACATAGGTCACTTCGACGTGTAGACCAAGAACCAATCACAAAAATGGTCTTAGGCTGCACAAAGATGTTGATCCCTAAAATGAAAGACCTAATTCATCAGTCTAAGATTAAACGGCTCACACTGAGGCGAGGACGGTATTGAAACTTCTGAAAAACAAAACGCTGAGGGCTGTGTGTGCTGGGAGGTGGGGGTGGACGGGGAGAATAGAGCATCTGTCACACTCTGCTGCACATTGACTGCAGGGAGCTGTTTTGGGTGGGGGTCACAATAAGGAAGAAGTGGAGAGTCAAAAGTCAGCATCTGTGTTTAGCGTTTAGTTCAAGAGTGGTAAGGACCTCCACAATGAGTAGAATGTGAAAACTGTTAAAAATAATTATGGTGAGAATTGTTTAAGGGTGCATAAAAATATTTAGTTAAAGGGTTTGCCACTAGAGGACAACACCCAAATAATAATACTGTATTATAACTGTGTATAAAATTGTACTTCAATTAAGGATTGGTATTAAAAATATAAAAAGAGAAGAAAAAGAACGCAAAATCACCTTGACCTTTTCCTTGAAAGATCAAGTGATTAAAGAGCTTGTACAGAGGTACATCTGCACAGCCATAAGGTTGTGATTTCTGTTGGGAGTTAAAGACCATGATATGTGAATGTCATCCTGGACAGGGTACAAGGTGACCTGACGGCACCAGCTGTGCATCTGGCCCTTATGGAAGTACAGTGCTAAAGCATAGTCAAGCATAAATACTGTTTACTGTAAAGTCTGTAAAAGCCATAAACAGATTGTGGAATAATGAAACCACTGTGTATTTGAATAAGACTGTAAACATTACTATTTTTTTTAAATATATACAAATACGTTCATTTTAAAATAAATGATTTTATTTAGCAAAGATGCATTAAGTTAATTTAAAAAAAAGGCTTTTACAATGTTTCAAAAATTTAATTTTCAAACAAATGCTGTTCTTTTGAAATTTCTATTCTTTAAAGAATTCTGAAAATTCTGTCATGGTTTCCACAAAAAGAATAATGGCTGTTGAAAATTCAGCTTTGACATCACATGAATAAATTACATTTTAAAATACATTAATATAAAGGCCAGTTATTTTAAACTGTAGTAATATAATTGACAAACAACTTTACACTCCTATCACAGGCAATGTCTCAGTTTTTATGCCAAATACACACACGCAAAGATAGCAAATTATGTATTGGTACAATCATTTTTATTTTGTGTATTTATTCCTTGAGGTAGACATTTTGACATGTAATAAACAATTGCGTACTCTGAACATACAGCATTGTAACAGTGAGGTAGATCATATCGTACATGTATTAAGTCATGTGACTTTGTCCAGTATATTGCATTTGTAAGTGTAAAAGTCACATAAAATTTTAATTTAAATATTAACTAGACTGTCATTTTCATTTTGGTTTGTACATTTCAGTGTATGTCCCACTTGCCTCACCATAACAAAAGCTCTCTATTCTTTCACAAGCCTCCTTTAAAACAGAGAAGGGTCAGAGGGTCAGAGTAAAACACATCCAGTGATCAACTCAGGGGGCTGGGACAGCTCTGTGGGTTTCCATAGTAAACGTCACAATAGGTGAATAGTGGAAAAGACTGCGAAGAGCCTTCTAGCCTTTTTGCAGTAGCCCTGTGGAAGCCAGATATATTATGTGTCCTGTAAAAATAGGTTTTGCATTTTTATCATTGAAATACTGTAAGGTTACAAATACATTTTTTTATTATTTGACATGGCAAAGACACTACACTAACTAGAAAATAAAAGACAAAAACATCTGTCAAACTCAAAAGCTGAATAAGATAAACATTAAGTATGGCTTCATTCGCAATTCCTGAGGGAAAACAGCATTACATTCAAAGTTTATAGAGGAACCTTACCTTATATTCCTAAAATAAGACCGTTTCTTATCTGATTTCAGTGTTGAAGAACATCCACGTCCTCACCACTGACACATGCTTGCTAACAAAATGTATGAAAACCTTACATTACACATGACTTGCAATACAGTCTTCATTTTTGTGTATTAAAAAATTATTTCTCTTTTCTTTTCGATTCCTCTCTTTCAGTCTTTCTTTGGCTTGGACTTCATTGATTGAAGCAATGGATTAGTACTTGCCACCATAATGTGCTTCACTGCACAACATAATTATAGAGAGAGAGAGAGAGAGAGTAAAAGAGGAAAGGAAGAGAATCAAAAAAGAGAGCGTGATTTCAGGGATACAAAAGAGTGTCTGTGCTACAGGTCTCATTAAAGCTGCAGTCAGAATTAATGCTGATGTGCATAAGAGAGACGTCTATCTTCTCAGTCCGTAAACAGTTTTACAGCATAATTACATTTGCCCTGATGTTTGTTA
This sequence comes from Tor tambroides, assembly GCA_021397915.2. Lineage (NCBI taxonomy): Eukaryota > Metazoa > Chordata > Actinopteri > Cypriniformes > Cyprinidae > Tor > Tor tambroides. The sequence goes on along the minus strand of JAFVLL020015101.1, from coordinate 1,701 downwards.
GGTTCAAGTATTGCTATAAACGTGTATAAAATAGGGTCGTTTGATTACATCAAGTACACTCAGGGATACGTGTACTGTCCCGGGCCTCCATAAGACCGTGTCTCCAGAGGCCGAAGATTACCAGTCTTGCCCACAGGATCTGCCTCAGGATCAGACTGAGTGGAAAGTCTATCGGGCCTGTAGCTCTGGAGGTCCGTCCCACAGCTTTCGTTGACATTCCCACCACTGTCGCTGTTCTGCCGTTCGGTCTTGTCACTGATCGTGTATGGTGACACTCTGGCAGTTTTGGACTGGTCGAAGCCAAACTTCCTGTTGCGTGGGAGTTCGGCAGCAGCATGGCGGCTGTGAAGAGGTGTGGGGGTGTGTAGACCCGAAGGCAGCAGAGAAGGGGTGCTGTGAGGGTAACTAGCACTCAGACCGCATTGCTGCGGATAAGCGTAGCCTGGTGCAGGTGGCAGGTATGCAGACGGCAAGGCAAACGCTGGCGACGGAAGATAGGATGGTTTAGGCAGCAGGTGTTGGCTGCTGTAGGATGATGGGTAATCCTGAGATGTGGGGCCGCCGCTGTACTGCTGTTCTGAAAGATCACTTGCGCTCCCCTTCAATGGGTCTAAACCAGGAGGCCCGTCTGTGCTGTACCCCCCAGGCCATGGGTCCTGGTGCTGCTCACTTCTTAGGAAACTCCCATGTTCTGGTAAAGCTGAGTTGAAGGAATACCTCTCGGCGTAGCGTTTTAGCAAGCTAGAGGCACTGAGGGCACTGATGTCGTCGGTGTAGCCTGAGAACGCAGGACGACTGGGCTGTGGAAAGGGGAGGGGCTTAGGGTGAACTGGAGATGATGTGGTGGAGGAGACATCATAGTGTTGCTCCGCCCACTCAGATGACCACTGCATCATTGCCACACCTGGAAAACCAAAATAATAAAGACAGGTTTTTCACATACTGTATGATAAAAAGAATATTTGATGTGATCTGTGTTAAATCTGTGGTAGTTCACACAAAAATTAAATCCCGAGAATTCTACATGATGTTACTATTAATTTGTATTAGTTGAGAAATGATGCACAAGATAGCTAGAGCAGGTATTTAAATGGATAGTTCATCCAAAAATGAAAATTTAGAAAATTCTACATGATGTTACTTTTTTTTTAATTCCTTGCTGAGAAATAATGTAAAACAAAGGAAATATTAAAAGGATCACCAAAAAATGAAAATTCTGCACAATTTTACTATTAATTTTCATTCCTTCTTAAGGAATAATTCAAAAGATAGAGAAAGGAGGTATTTTAAATGGACAGTTTACCCAAAAATAAAAATTCTGAATAATTCTGCATGATTTTACTATTTTATTCATCATTGAAAAATAATGCAAAAATTAAGTATTTAAAGGGAAAATTTACTCAAAAAATGAAAATTCAGAAAATTCTGCATGGTGTTACTACTATATTATTTTTTATTTATTGTTGAGATACAGAGGAGTTATTTAAAGGGACACCCAAAAATGACCATTTTGAAAAATTTGCATTATGTTACTATTACTTTTTATTCATTGCTGAAAAATAATGCACAAGATAGTTGGAGGAGGGATTGTTTCTCCACCATGAACAGAAAATAATAGCAACATCATGTGATTTAGTGGTGTTGGAGGCGAAACCCCTTCAACTTCACAACTGGACTGAAACAAGAATTCACCATATGGAA
>JAFVLL020015099.1:0-33535 GCA_021397915.2 Tor tambroides | reverse complement strand
GAGTGAATGAGGCCAATGTTTATTAACTTACTGTAATGTAGTGATTATCAGACAGTTACTCACCAACCTTTAATAGTACTGTTAACTTGCAGGCGCACATTTGGTGATCCGGTGCATGGTGTCTGTTGGAAACCACCCGGCTCAGTCCACAGATGTGACATGGATTGTTAATGACCAGCCACTTGGAAACTCTTACCTGGGAGGACGTGCATTTCAGACAGATAAGAGGTAACCTTGATGCCTGCAATGATCCACTGAAAATTGTGTGTGAAAAAAGGACAAAGGTGTGATCTAGATCAAGAGTGGTCTAGGCACTTTTGTGAGAATGCAGCGATGATGAGACAGAAGTGGGTCTGATGGCAGGCAGGGCTCGTTGCACCAGCTGTGCATGAGATAACACGAAAGATTAATTTTTACTTTTACACTGTAGCCTCTACACAGCGGTCTGTGTGGCTACTTGGGAGGCTTCCTATTGAGGGGGTAATTATTTGAGACCTTGGTTGGACACCAGGAATATCACTGTAAACTGTTGAAACACTTCGTGAAGCTCATGTTTATAACAATAGATAAGGGGAGTAAACTCTTTTAAACTAATATATTCATCTGATTTATTGGAGTCAGGTTTCTGATCTCTTGGTGTGGAGTTAATGTGGGTTTGCTCTGGGTGCTTCATTTTCCCCTCAAACACATGCAGATTGAAAACTAGTCCTTAGGTGTGAGTATGGCCCAAAATGCTGGGATGGGCTACACTGGACATGTGGTTTGGGAAATGGATGGGTGGTTTTCAGTGTGAGTGACCTGATGTTCATTTTAATTTTTATTTTCTAGGTTAACAACAAACATTTTGTTTGTTTTACAAATGAATTAAGAGATGTTTTGTGTTTGGTAGTTAATAGAACAGACACATTATAATAACATGGTAGAGCATCTCTCTTTTCAACAGGTCAGGTCTACCCCAAAAACTATTAAACCCATAGTATTCTGAGGACTCCACTTAGATAACCTGCCATGCAGTGATGATAGTCCACACTGTTGTAGGTGACCCCAGAGACCAGGCTAGGTTGAGGCTGAGTGATTCAGACCGTGTAAATATGCTTTCCTTTGGGATGAATGAAGTCTGGTTTCATGTCACTGTCATGCGAACCTCTGCAGTGCACACAGTGTGTTCAGTCCAGAAACACACTAGCAAAGAGCGATCAGCAAGTCAGAGCCAAGGCCGAGTTTAAATGCTCCATGACCATGATGATACCGAGACCATACTTTCATGCACAGAGGGCTGTAAAACTGCTTTGACACAATCTGCATGGTAAAAAGCATTATATAAATAATGGTGACTTGACTTGATGGAACATTTAGACTTGGAGTCCAGTCTTGAGTCCCATCCATTCCCCAAATCACTTGTCCTCTGCAGGCTTGCAGGAACGCTGATAGAGCCACTGGTGGGAAACACCATGTACAGATGGCCAGTCCAACACTGTCTGATATCATTTGTGGCATATCACACACTTTCAAATTACTTTAAGTGATTTCCAACAGGCTTCGCCGTGGGTGTGTTACTGAGTCCTAAAAGGAAACGTAAAAAAAAAAAAAACAGTATACAAGCTATTTTTATTGCAAAGTATAGTGTTCTAAATGTCACAGTGGAATACTGAGGACCAAAAGAGCAAAGTAATTTCAACCGAAAGTTTGTAGAAAATCAGAAAGCACAAAAACAGTCAATAGGCCACAGAGTCCTGGGGCGGAGGAGGCTGAAGGCAAGATCAGGGCCAGGCAAAGGTCAGAGCTGGGGAAGCAGTCTGAAAAGGGCAGATAGGCCACAGAGTACAGCCAAGGGCAAAGGTCAGGGCCAGGCAGAAACTGACTACCAGAGATCAGCCAAACCAAGGGACTTGACTGAGGCAAGAGAGCAGAGCGGTCCAAATACAAGGAGGTACAGGCAAACCTCAGGCAGGGCAGAGAGCTCTAGCACACACAGATCAGAGAAAACAAAAGTCCTGACAATAATGGAGAATACTTTCTTCCAATACTCAGCACTAAGTGAAATTTAGCATCACACAGACATGATGTGTTTTCAGTATCTCAGGTGAGCATCTGGAGGTGCAGCTGGTTATCTTTGAGCTTCTGGAAGAGGACAATGGGACGGAACTGAAGTGCATATGTCAAAACAAAGACAAGAAACAGGAGGCTGTCACTCAAATCAAACTGGAAGGTGGGTAACCATTGACCAGAGGGGCTACTGTATCATTTGAAATCATTTAAACTCACATGAGATCATATCAGCGGCCAAATAAAAGCTGTTTTAGTGGGTGTTTACATTTTCAACTAAAACAGAAAGATAATCAATTTTGATGCGTTTTGGCTGTTCATTTACAAGACAGCAGTGTGTTGGTCGTCTGCAAACGCAGCCTTTTGAAAGCAGGTTTCAAAGTGCAAGTTTTTGAAAATGCTAATGTTGTTGTCTCGGTGTAAACTATGAAAGCTAATATTACTAATATTAATACTAATACTACCAAGTAATATTGATTGCTATGAGAATGTGAAGAGACTTTCAACCAGTATAACAAATATGTTTCTAGAAAAAATGCCTACCCTATCTTTCACAGTGTACTGTTTTGTACATTGAAACTGAAAAAGAAAAATTAGAGAACCTGTAAATGTTAAATCTATTATTTTATTTCACATTGTCTATTTATGTGTTTAAATTTGTCTGCTTCGATCTCTTTCTCATACTCTCTTTAGACTCAGAGTCTGTGTGGTTGGTGGTAGCTGCTGCTTCCTCCTGTTTTATTCTAGTGGTATGTGTTTTTGCATATCATTTGTGCAAGAGGCCACAGAAACGAAGGGACTATGTTCTGGCTCGACAGAACAGCGCCATTTGAAGATGGCTTCCACTTCTTCAACAATGCAACTATTCTCGTCATGTTTTAGTTACTTTGATCTTTTGTGTTGAATTGGTCTTTTGTTTGAACTTTGTTTTCCTAGATCTTGGCTCACAGTTCCCTCTCTACTTGTTTGCAGGTGTTTCTTGTTTCTTGCAATCATTACTCCCATATACACGCTCCTGTGTTTTTAGTTCTTGTTTTCTCTTGTTCTGTATGTATATTAGCAAGCCTTGGTTTCTTGTATTTTGCTTTAAAATAAAGCTGCATTTGGATCCATACAACCTCTGCTTCTTGAGCTATTATTACAACATCTGTGCAGATTTCATTTATCATCTTTTTTTGTCAACCCTGCTGAAAAAAAAACAATAGAACCCTGCCCAAAACACAATAGAAAATATAATGGATTTAATGGTTATAATGGGAACTGTATTGGTTTTAATGGAAACTATAATGGTGTCTACTGGTATCTGATGGATGCTATTGGTGGGATGTTAAATCCTATTGGAAAAATGCCCAAAAAAACACTACAAAAAGGAATTTTGTAATGGTTTTACTTGAAAAAGCTAATGGTTCATAATGGTATTTTAATGGAAACCATTGGAATTTCTTTGATGGTTTCTATTGGGCTTCTATTATTTTTTTTTAGCAGGGAAAATGTTAGTGTATTCCTTGAAACACGCACTTGTTTGTAAAACATCCTAAAGTAACCGTTTAAAAGTATATAGTATAATTTTAATGCTAAAATTCATCTTTTTTAAATTCTGTTGCATTACTCTAGAAGGGCCTGCCTTTTGGGAATGTAGGAAGAACTGGAACAGAGCCAGCCTAACAGAATACCATCGGTGGCAAATGCTTTAAATGCTCTGTACTCAGGCAAATCTAGTTGGAGTTACTGGCATGAAACGCTTTGCTCAACTTATTAATGACTACTTCTGTGGCCAGAACCCCATAAGTAGCGATGATGATTTTGAAAGAAGCGAAAGAGACACAGAAGAGACGTCTCCTCTTCTCAGCAATCTTCAGGATAGCAAAAGGCCCATTAATCAAAGATTTTAACAGTAATGTTGTGCATTACTGACACAGGCCTGCTTCAGGTTATGAGTGCTGATGTAGATGATTGTAGAGGTTAATGTTAAGGTTGAGTAGAAATAAAGAGGCAATGTTTCTTGTCATGCATTTTTGATTCTGATTCTGATCCTGATTCTCTTATTGATTGTATTTTTATGCCATGTACTCTTTAAGCATATTCCAGAATTGACTCATTAGTTCATGCAGAGCCGGTGTGAACTAAGCAGCTGCTTAGGGCCCCTGTGGCCACCAGGGGCCCCCAAGAGTACATGAAATGACAGCTTGATTTATTTTATTTTTTTCTTCTTCTTCTAATTATTATTGTAATTTTTTGGGGTGATATGTCAATGGACAAAGGTAATTATACAAAAATGCAATATTAACAGTTATATATATTATATATAAGTTATATATAGCTATATGATACAGTCTATTCTGACTGCAAATATGTGTGAATTAATTAATTTGGTATTGAAGGTGGAAGAGAGCGCTGGTCATTCACCTACAATCCCTGCCGATACCGAGACTCGAACCCACGAACTTTGGGTTACAGGTCCGACTCTCCAGCTAGTGATGGCGAAGTTAAGCATTCTGAACCAGCAAAGCTTTTAACACAATTGTATCCGAAAAAGGTTCATTATGCAAAGCTTTTTAACACGGTTTATTCTGTGGCTATCTATTGGTCATTAAAATTAATAGCACCTTCCAAAGTGCTGTGTTCATTACAGCTGCTCGTTTCTCATCTGGTTCTACAAATGATTCTTTGTTTTATTTTATTATATTGTATATAAATAATGGTCATTATTATCAAAGTCATTCATTTGTGTCAGTGTACTGGCAGTAAAATAAATGAAACATAATTTTTTAAATTAAATCTGTGATCTGTCTATTTTAAATCTGCCTCAGTCCTTATTGTTATTTTGTAGTCAAAGTTCACTTGAGCTTAACGTATAAATTATGATGTTGGGGAAAATAAACAAAACAAAACAAAAAGCAATGCTAGCGCATTATAATGTAATATAATAATGTAAAGGAAATGGTGCTGAGGTTTGCTTCATTTGAACAGATACTGAAGCAGTCGTGTGGTTTTCAGGCGAACGAAGCTTCAGACGTCACAGATCACGTGCTTTTGGCAGAACCAATCAAGCGCTGATTCAGTGCTTTCATGTGAAATGTGTTGTTTTTTTGATACAAGCTTCATAGCTCTGGTGTTGATCACTGTCTCTAACCATTAGGCCACGACTGTCACCAGTCAACATTCAAACATTACTTTGAATGTTAAAGTGCAAATTAACACCTGATCACTCTTGTGAGTTTGCTACTGTTACAATGAAAAATCGTAGAAGGGTAAAAAACATTGGCATGATGTAAGCAACACCTCTACAAGAAGTCAAACTGATAATGGGTGTGTTATATTTATAGTGTGTGTGAAAAATCAAGCATTGACAATAATAATCAGTCGTATTGGCAGCACCGAGGTCCCCCAAATAAAATTCTGTTTAGGGCCCCATAAAGTCTTCACCAACAAATCATGGTTCATCAAAAACTTTCGTACAAATTCTTCTTAATTTGAAAAAACAACAACAACAAAAAAACGGAGGAAGAAATGAAACCACATGAATGTGAAAAAGTATAAATGGCCTTATAAACGTGTTCAAAAGTTATGCTTCATCTAATCACAGTATGACTGAGCTATTTTTTTTTTATTATTAGTTTATTTGTCAGGGACAATGTACAAAATACATTAATCTTACGAAAAGATGCTTTGTACCAGAGTTAGCAAATGCTAATTTCCATCTGCAGTCCCCGGGCAGGTGCACATAATATTAAAACATTACATTACAAATAACTGTCAGCTTGAAATTAACAAATACATAATATTAATTGAACAGTGATCATTTAAAACTAATCAAATGTTTAAATGAAAGACTAATAAAAAAACCATCACAACCTAAAATATATACAACATAGTCAAAAAACATTTACTTCAATACTACATTTATAAACTTTAAGTGTACTGATGCTGACACAGCTGGTTATCAAGGATATATTTCTTTAAATTTTGAGTAAATTATTCAAACTACAGACAACTTTTAGACTGTTCGGAAGTTGATTCAGCTGTTTAATGGTTTTAAATGAGAAGGCTGTCTGTGCAAAGGCAGAGAATCTTTTCAGGACAGCACAGTTTCTGTGGCCAGTGGAGCGGGATGTTCGGCTATAATTTTTTTCATTGAGGGTGGAGCAATGTTATTAATAATTTTGAAAACGGTTCTTAGATTTGTATATCGAATTAAAGAGTCAAAACTTAATATTTTATATTTACTGAGAATATTGCAGTGATGATAGCTAGGGGCTTTTCTGTCAAGCACCTTTAACGCCTGATTATAAACCGATCTGAGCGGTTTAAGTGTGGTCTCGTTAGCCTGAGACCAACAGGACAAACAATAAGTGATGTGTGAAGAAATCATGGCATTAAAATACATGAAAGATGCTTCAATTGTCAAACTATTCCTAATATGTCTAAAGGTGGAAATATTATATTTAATACAGTTGCACATTCTTTTAATATGTTTTTTAAAACTCAGGGTTTGGTCCAAATGGACACCTAAATATTTTATCTCTGTCACAATGTTAATTTTTTGTCCATTAACATAGATGTTAGACGTATCTTTAACCTTATTAGACTTAGCGAAATACATTCCAACAGTTTTTTCAATATTTAATGTTAAACAAGAAGATTTAAGCCAATTACTTATTTTGTCCATGGCTGAGGACAATTTAAGGGCTACTTGCTCCTTATCCCTCCCATGTACGTAGATGACGACATCATCTGCGTACATGACGATGTCTATGCCCTTGCACACAGCCGGAAGATCATTGATGTAAATACTAAACAACAATGGTCCCAGGATTGATCCTTGCGGGACCCCAGCTGTGCCGGGCTTCAGAGAGGACAATGCATTATTTACCCTCACACATTGCATCCGATTTAAAAGATATGATTGTATCCAATGCAATGTCTCCATGGATAGATTATACTTAGAGAGCTTAGACAGAAGGACACGGTGGTTTACCGTGTCAAAGGCTTTTCGCAAGTCCAAAAACACGGCACCCACCGTGCCCCCTCTGTCCAAGTTAGCCTTTATGTTTTCTATCAAATAGCAACAAGCTGCGTCGGTGGAGTGGTTACGTCTAAAACCGAACTGCATGGAGTGCAACAAATTATTACAATCTAAGTGATCAGTTAGCTGCTCTATGATGGCTTTCTCAAGAATTTTAGATACTACAGGTAATATACTAATAGGCCTGTAGTTACTTATTTCATTTTTGCTTCCAGATTTATAAATTGGGGTTATAACTGCTGTTTTAAAAACACTGGGGAAAATACTCTCATCAATAGATTTATTGTCGAAGTTGCTGTATTTCTCACAGCGAGTGTCATGGCGGACACCCAAATCCACTATAATTTAAAAATAATACTGTTTTGTGTCATGGAATGTAGTTTTTTTTAGGCAAGCACACACTTGTTTAGACTTCAAATATGCGTTTTTTTTAATAAAGATAACATCTATTTGAAAATTTGCTTCGAGGTTTTCGGACATGTGAGCTCTAAGGCATCAGTGGCCGTTCAGCGGCCATTTGAAAAAGGCCAACCAACAAATGCACTGAGCAGCGCTGTTATCAGAAATCACTCTTAACATGAAAGGATAGTGCGACAAAGATATTTCCTCATTGGACATTCAAACTAATGTTTTATTGTGAATATGAGATTGAGCTGAAGAATGAATGCTGTATCAGATGCAGGTAATCACACTTGCTCAGTCAATCTCTCTCTCTCATAATACTCTACTACACATAATACATTGCTTTTAATACAGTGATACAATAAGCTTTTAATGAAGCAACTCAGTGTTCCTTCGTTACTAGTTCTAAAGTGATGTTTTGGAATTAGTAACGGAGGCTTGGGCTCAAGCTGTTAAACTGTCAAACTGAGATTTCAATCTGTGGCCGACGGAAGTAGTTCTGCACAAAAGTTGGCTTTTAAAGACACTCCGTTGTTGTTCCTAAATGCGTGCCTATGTATTAACACTAGTATTTACATTTACATTTATTCATTTAGCAGACACTTTTATCCAAAGCGACTTACAAATAGGGAATATATCAAGTGATTCATCTTAAAAAGGCAAATAGAAACAGGACGTGCTCGTTATACCAAGTTTCAGGCATTGTTCAAATAAGTTGAAGCTAGACTGGGGATTAAGTAAATTAAGTAAATGCATCCTTTTTTCTAGGATGAAGTCAGATGGTGATGAAAGAGATGTGTTTTCAGCTGTCGCTTGAAAATTGTCAGGGAATCAGCATTACAGATGGTGATGGGAAGATCATTCCATGAAAATTTCCATGAAAATGTTTTGAAAAGTTATTTTGTGCCTCTCTGTGATGATACCACGAGGCATCACTCACTAGTAGATCTCAGACTTCTGGAGGGAATGTAGATTCATAATAGTGAGTGGAAGTAGGCGGGTGCCGAGCCTGTGGCTGTTCTAGTATACTTCAAATCTTGAAAGTATTTATTTATTTATTTATTTTTAACTGCACTTGCAGATATTGTAATATTAAATAAAAGGCTTAAGGCTTGTAATTGATATAATATTAATTAAAAGCCAATACTTAAAGAAAGTACACTACACACTTGTCAATGTGTTAATGTCAAGTTACAAGTTTACTTAAAAGTACATTTATAGAATAATCATTATATTTTAATATTTTTTGTTGTGCTTTAAAGTACAATAATTCTGATGTGTTTACTAACACAGTAAAGCACATGTAAAGTACATGATTATAATTTTAACTGCAGTTTGTTATTAAATACTACATTTAAAGTTAGTATATTTTAAATGTACTGCATTGCAACAATAATTAAAAATGTGTAATGACATATAATTTTCAATAGAAATGACATTAAAATATATTCAAGTTTACCATAAATGTTTCTCAGTAAATTCAGCCTCATTTTAAAAACAATGCAATTTATTGTGAATTTACATATAAAGATGCACTCAAGTCCTACTTAAGAGGGCAAAAAACACTCAACTAACTGCATTTAATATATATTTAAACTATAATACATTTTTATTGTAGTAAACATTCATTGTCTGAAAACATTACATTCAGTTCTTGTTCATGCATATTCTTTTAAAGTATATTATTAATTTTCCATAATACTGGAAGTACTCTCTTTAAATGTGTGCTGATGTGTACTTCTTCACAAGGACACACAGCAGCTGTTACACATGGCTTGATATGTATTCTGTAGATTTTTAGAGGTCTCTGTGTTTGTGGCGTTTCTGGAGCTTGGCTCAGTTTGGTTTCTCTTGTTTCTCTTATTGTTTTGGCCCCCTGGGCTCTGCTGGTGAACAGGATGCTGATTAGTGAACTCTCTCACTGAAGTCCTTCATGATGCCCTCTGGCTGCAGTCATGGAACCCTGTGGAATGTTCCAGAGTGGTCTAATAAGATTCGGGTGCTTCAAACCAGTGGACACACGCCAGGTCTTTCTCAGCTCCCAGCACCATTGTTTATGACTGTCCTGTCTGTAAAAGAAATCAACACCTGGAGCTGAACTTCATCTGAATACCCTATGGAGCTTTATATTCATATGTACCATAACATTTATCAAAGCGTCTTTATTATGATTGTTTTTGTGCTAATGCTAAGTTGAGTTGGAACAGTTGGCTTGTAACAAACATTGATATCAGTTTAAATTTTGTACATGCATATACATACAGTATTGTAAGCAAATACTATTTATGTAAACCCCACCACCATCATACGTAGACGTCAGCACATTTTGAATGGGCTCAACCTTCTTTGTCTGTTCTGACTGGGATTTTATTGTTTTATGCTTGTCCCAGATTTTTAATTTTTTTTTAAAGGATTATGTTTCTAAAATTCATCATTCATGTTCATCTGGGACGGCATGAGAATGAGAAATGATACAAAAATGCATTTTTTTTTGTAGAGTATCCCTTTTATTACAGAGGAGAGTTAGTGTAAAACATTCTTGAGATAAAATATGAGATATTAACCGAAGGTGAAAAATGAAGGTTAATATCATATAACCTGGTGAGTTAAATATTTTTATTATGCATAATTTTCAATCAATTAAGTTCTTCAAAGTTTGCTAAACGTGTGAATATATGGTTCAGTTGTATGTATTTACAGTACATAAAATAATAGCCAAGAAGTCACCCATAGCAAGACAACAGAAATCCATTTTAGTCAAAAATGTTTGTAATGTGATTTTCAGCATCATTAATTCCAGCGCTATGAACATAATAATACATTTGAACAATTTCAATAGTGTTAGAATGAAAATTGCACGTTAGAAATTTGGTTTCTTGAAAGTTCATATAGAGCCTAAAGTGCCTGTAGTTGAAGAAACGCCCATATACAAAATAACTAAATAAGCTCCATTGACTAGTTTTGTAGCTGGTGTTGAAATGCCCTTGAAAGAGGACCATCAGCATTTCATTACCCATATTGCCTCTCCCCCCACACACACCTTGAGACTCAAACCTGAAGCACTCTCTTTCTTTGATTAATTTTTTACGTTTCTAATTACTAATTAACTTGAGAGATTTCTAATGTAGTCCTCCTTCATTGAGGTGCATGGAGGACAACAGATCATTAGCTTCAATAATGAATGTGGATGGGGCAGATAATGGCCTGTGATATGCCCACACTGACAGCTGTATTCACAAGACAAAGGTTTGTTTGAAATACAGTGAGGGGGATACAGAAGGAGCTGGAAGCTTCCGTTGCTCGGATGTTTTATGTGTTGATGTGAAAGGTTTATCCAATTTGATTTTTCTTAATAATTAAGCAGACATATTTAGACACATTTCATTATTATTATTATTATTATTGTTGTTGTTGTTGTTGTTGGCAAGTTGACAGAATCATGGGTTGTTGTCAGAGCATCAGAGCTCAAACCGATCCTGCTAATCCAACACACAGATCCAAATTAATTAGGTAGGAATTAGCAAAATCATCTACCATGATTTTTTTCTCATCTGTAGACAATTTAAGAAGAAAATGGCTGCATGCTTCTAACTCTCACTCTTCTAATAACAAATTCTTTCATTTAAAAATCACAGTTGTATTTATTTTACAGTGGAGCTGCATGCACATATACATTGTGTGTGTGTAGATACCATATATATGGCCCTCTGGATGACTTTTGTGTATGTTTTTATAAATTTAGTTTAAGTAATGACTTTAATTTATTGATGAATCATTGCCTTTTTTGCATGGAAAACATTCACACACAGGCTTTGCACACATGCAGTAAAACTCTTTTCACAAATACGAGAGGTCACTCCTTTCCATCTCGTTACTGCAATAAACATTGTATTGGGTTTAGACCTGAATTTAAGCATATGCATATAGATAGTACACCTTGCAATTTCTGAAGGCTAATATAATGATCTTAAAATGTTCAGATCTACTGAAATGTGTATCTAGACAAACATTTCCCCGAACAAAACATTACTGTGGAAAAAGTGTATGTTCATTTGGGAAATCATTTAAAACTTAAAGTCATTTTCAAGGTTCACCAGCATGGCATGCTCAGCATTTCCCATCATTAAGAGCATGAAGTGTTAATTGCAGTTTGATCTCATTAGTGATTAGAGTCATTTTGAACTTCTCTGATGAAGACTCCTCTTCTCGCTTCTTAATGGCATCGTTGCCTGCTAACTCTGCCGACTTTGGGGAAAGATGCTTACGCTGTAATGATTATTATCATTAAGAAGTATGAAGGTGCCAAGCGTTGGTGACCCAGCTGTTCATTAAAGCAGGGTTTTTTTGTAGCCGGAGTCAGAGCATCCACCCATATGCAGACCTCCACCTGCGCAAAGTCCATCTCTGTCCACGTGACACCATTCGCTCTCTTCTTTGACCTCCATACGAGTCTTCTTCATGTAATATTATCAACATCATAATTCGTTCAGAATAAACATCATTTAATTGCATTTTTGTTATATGGATTTGAATGGGAATATTTGCCCTGCCAACTCTGCTTTAGAGTATAATTTTAATTAAAAATGAATCAAATCTGTACTTATAATTATTACACACTGTAGTTAGTTGAATAACTGCCTGTAGGCTATCTAATATCTTTCTTGCCCTACTAATGGCCAAACATTTTTGCATTCAGTCTGTGCTTGTTTTTTAACATTTACATTGCGTTTATGAATTTGGAAAACACTTTTACCCAAAGTGAACTGCATTGCATTCAAGATAGACATTTCATAGGTTCATGCATACCCCAGGAATCGAAACCATGACCTTGCTGATGCTGGTGCCATGCTCTGCTGTTTGAGCTACAGGAACCTCGTTAAAACACAATGCCAAGTTAAAAATAGATTTTGCAAATTCACCTTTTATGTTGGGCTTTGTTTAGGTGTTTTCAAATAGAAAAAAAAGCATCCTATTAGAACACTTTTTTAAATGTGTGCAAATGACTAAACATTTAGTCAACTAACAGACTGTTTTTCACAGCAGTCATAAGTGGAGAAGAGCTCTATTTTAACCATTTATACCAACACATGATTGCATTGCATTCTTACAACTATCCATGCATTTCTTTAAAAAAAAAAAAAAGGCTGATAAGAATAAGATTAAGATTTTATTTCTTGATTAATCTATTTAGTAATCTATAAAAAAAATAAAATAATAAAGTTCTTTGGAAGCCATGTACAGAACTGTCACTCGAGCAGAACCCTTTCAAAAGGTACTAATGTATGTACTTCTAAACTCCTAATATGTACCTTTAAAGTATGTACCATTTAGGGGTAAATAAGGTTAAATGATGCACCTTTTAGCTTTTGCATCATTGGTTATGTACCTTAGGGTTGTGCCTTTTTTTCTGAGAGTGTTCCTTTAGCTAGCCCCTTTGTCACCTTCCAGATAAAAACGCATTCACATCTTTATACATGTGTAATAAAAACTGATTATGATGTTGATTAAGATTTAAATGACTATTCAGCAAAACAGGATGAAAAAATAAGTATAAGGGAGGGGATCATAAAAAAATATTGTAATATTATTGTGTGTTTGTCATATTGCTAGGGTGCTTGTTCAAACGGAGGTTCTGATAACCCTGTCAGGGCATATTTTGCTGTAATGGCTGTCTGTCTAATCATACCTGTCATGCCTGTATACGGTTTGCCATTCGATTCTTCTCTCCTGTGCTCAGGGCTGTATCTGAGACCATGGGTCCTGACGCGGCCAGCCTGCCGGTTGTTTGCCAGCTCGTGTGTCCGTGTGGAATTGAGGTGGTATGAAAGCAGTGCAGCGAGTGCGGCGGCGTCCCAAGCTGCCCGTTTGCTTGCCTTCATCAGCATTCCACCGATGAGAGTAATTAAAGCTCAAATTAATTCTGCTGTAAGCAGACGAGCCGCTGAATAACTGATATTGGAGGCGCGATGATGAATGCGCCACATCAAGGGTGAAGCCCTGGAGACACTGCAGAAAAAAGACATCTCCTTTTGTCTGCTCTCATTTTTACCCTGGCTCAGTTCCATAACCTAGTGAGCTGCCTTACTGCCTACATGAGCAGCTGCCTTCTAAGGCCGCGTCCTAACTGAGATGAAACCTCAGGTTTGGAACGCTCTATTCTACATAGATAGCAACATAAATAGTTCTCATGTGAAAAAGACTGTAGACTCACTTTACGAATGATTGAATATAGTTTGAAGTCAGCGTTTCTGCGTTACTGCCACCACTTACAACACCAACACCATTCTTCCAAAAAAAAATTCCCTCATTTGGTGTTTTGATGAGGTCTAACACATTGGTCCAAAATCTTCCATTGGGCTGAGATCTGATGATGATGAAGGCCATAACATATGACCCATCCCCAGTGGAGCCAACCCATGCCAACAAAATACCCCCCACATCATAACAGAGCCACCAGATCCCCGAGAATTTCCTATAATTTGTCACCCTTGTTTGAATATACTGTATGTTGTTCTGCATATATGTGACCTGTGCTGGCAAAATGAGTCACAATGAGCAAATTTTCAAAAGCTGAGTTATTTCTATTTTCACATTCTCATTCTCGTTAAAAGACCTTCAAAATGATGTATGATTGGTTGGAATCGGAGGAAAAATGCCTGAGCTACACCCATTGATAGAGTCAGCAAAGTCAGTTTTAAGAAAAATTGAGTTTTCTGAAAGTTCCGAAGCAAAATCAAATAGCAACATTGCATCTTTTCCTCCAGTTCTTTTCTTAATAATAATTACTGTATTAATAATCACAATATAGCTATTTTTTATTTTATAAAAAAAACAACAGTATACAAATATAAGAAAGAAAAAAATTATGCATTACCTTTTTCATTTTGCATCTAAATAAACGTTCAAATAAGAAAAACAAATAATCAAATGTAAAAAAGAATCCCTTTAGTGTATTCATTACAAATACATTTAATTATTAAAATTACAAAAGCAGTTCAATCAAGAGCAGCGAGTGATTCCCTCTTTTCTTTTATTGTTAGATTAACATTGAGACAGATGGACTGTATATTAAGACCTACTGTAATGCACAGACCTAATATAATGTTACACATCAGATGTTTTTCCCCAAATGTTCACCTAAGACATAATAGATCATGTTTGCATGAATACTTAAATACTGTAATTCTGTCTATTTATCGGGATGGCATGCAGTCGCCTTTATGCGGGCGCTTCGGATGACATTTTAGATGTTTAATTACTATTTGGAGCATTGGGTTTGCTAGATGAGGGCTTAATGAACTCATTTTTATGAAAACCGCAAATTCGCCTAAAATTGATATTTTTCACTTTTTTTGCGTGTAGCTCAAAATTAGCCCATGCGCATTCCAACTCATTTTGCCAGCACGGGTCACATATATGTTTTGTCTGCAGCCTGTGGCTCCCTCTACAATATCCAGTTGGAGGCACCTTACCCTGTTCTGCTGAAAAACTGCGGCCAGATGGAGGAATTTGATTAAGCAGCAGTGGAAGGCCAAATGTTCCGTTGGATCCAGAGTCGGTCTGTGAGAGAGATCGTGTGGGGGGGTGTTGAGTAGGAGTCTAAAATGGCCTTCTGGTGCAAGTGGGCCAGCCCTCTTTCCAGAAAGAGGCAGCCACTGGGGTGCAGTAATGTAGAAGCCCTTTTCCAACAGCCAGCTGGGCCTTTTAGGAGCTGCTATCCCCACAGCAGACACCCAGCAGCCTCCGAGCAGCTTGACTTCACCATATGTGGAGGTTTTTTAACGCTCCACCTGGTTTCCCGAGAGGAAGTCGTGCCGCTGGGATGCCGGGAGCAGGTGAAATGCTCTTAATGCAGCCAACAGTATGAGAAAACAGCCCAATGTGGGTGACCTTGGAGCCTGTGCCTACACTACAGGAACACGGCCAGTTGGATGTTTTACTCCACACAGCCCATATCTTCACATCCAGATCTGTTTCTACTTTCACAAACTTAAAACACTGGAGATAAGAGTGTAACTGCCCCCCTAAACATACTCAACAGCATATAATCTCCCACGATCTCAAGTGGGAACTCTAAATAGTCTCAATAGTGGAAAAGGCGCTATTACACATCTTCTGAAAGAGTACAAGTGATCGTGTATGTAAGCAGATGCATATGTACAATAACGCAATCATCAAGCATTAAACAGCATATAAATCAAAACTGCCAAACATGACCTAATGAAATGGCAATATGGTAGAGGGTTGTGCAAGCTTTGGATGTGTTGATGGAAGTGATTTATTCCATCTATGTTTTGATCATCAATCTGAATCTGATCCGGACGTAGTCTTTGACAAAAACGCGATTTCTCTGGGGTTTTTTGTTCAAAATGTTGCTTTTTTTAATGAAACATATTCAAGTGTTTATAAAAACAGAATGCATGAAGCTAGAATAAAATGGCATTTTTTGTTTAAAAGTAGAGGCGTATTTTTTGACGTTTTACATATTCAGATATTCATACAACAAAAAATTATGAGGGTCATGAAATCTTTTTAAAAAATTAATCAAAAATACTGGCAGTGGCTGGCAACTTTAAAAAAAAAAAAAAAAAAAAAAAAAAAAAACACTGGCGCAGAAAGAGTTAATTTCACTTTTGATATGAAAGGGTCTTTACAGTTGCCAAAAAATGTAACTTTTGGGTATTTTGTTATCAAAAAACAAATAAGCAAACCCAGTCCAGGTGACAAAAAGTAACACAAAAATAACAATGCATTATTTTCCATAAAGAGTAACTAAGCAATGCAATATTGTAATGCATTACTTTTAAAATAACTTTCACAACACTGGTCATGTGTGCTGAGAGAATGATTAGTTACCCCTTGCTCAGCTTCCATAATAAGGAAAAAAAAAAAGAAAAAAAAAAACACAAATCCCACCACACACTAAGGCCCTCTGGCAGGCACTAGATCATCTCCAAGAGTCTAAGTGGGAGGTTAGTTTGCTGGGCATGGGATTGACAACAGACCTTCTACAGGAGAACTCCAACAAGCTAATCTATTTTAGCACTCTCCCACATCAGTTCCATACATTTTGTGTAGGACTGCAACGGCACACAAAATCCATAATAGTAATTACAGTACAAGTTAGAAATATAGCTGCAAACAGCAATTATCGAGGTCCATGCACAAATGACTCATGTAGGCTATACAGTTGAGAATACAATGGCTATGTGTCTTTTCATAAAACAATACGAGTTTATGAGTCTCTTTATGGAAGGATTATACCATGTACTATATTACAATATACAGAAATATTGTCCCTTGAGTTTAATTGGACAGCAATACATTCAGTTATGTCTGACAACTTGACAAATATGTTTTCAGTTTCATTTGGATATATAAGAATAAAGGTAGTAATTTGGATATCTCAGATTTATTTGCAAATTTGTTAGGCTTAGATTAGATAGATGCAAATGAATCAAATCATTTTGAGCCAATGAATCAGAGGGATGAAATATTGTTTCTAACCCTTAGGTTCCAAATTTTATTAGCATAAACGTGAGTGCAAATTTGAGCTGTTGGTGGCGCTAGAGAGTTTGAGTTAGAGACTCCCAAATTGCTATGGTTAATGTCCAGATTGTCCTCTACCAGTGTGCCAATTTTTATGATATGGATCTATGGTCTTCCATAGACTTGACGAAGAAGAATAAGAAATAGTTGCGTCTCCTGTGCATTTCACATGTGTATTTGCAGTATGGCACAAATGTTGACATGGAATGGTTGTGTGTTATTGGGGTGTACGTTAGTGAAATGAACTCGCATGAGGCTGACAAAAGAATTTTGATTCATTTTTAAGAAGATATGAGCCAATATATAATTTTGGATGCGGGCCAAAGTGGCTAATTGGCCTGTATCTTCTGAGCACAGTGTCCAAACTGCACAAAACTTGGTACAGATGGAGAACAGGATATTCTGAGTACACATGCCAAATTTAATCAATTTCCAATTATAGGGGCTGCAGCAACCAAAGAATTCAACATTCGAACTGCGTTAACATTGACCATAAATCTGTATGCACAAGTACTGTCGTTTTAAAATTTGACAGTTTTGGTGATTTTCCCTAGTTTTCTAAACAGACTCTATACTGCAGATAGTGTGTTATTTGGAAAGACTTCCACCTCCATTTAGGCTCAAGTGAAATTCTGGCTGCATTAAGACATTGTAGATTGTATATAGAAAGGCTGTCTTCTGCCATTGGAAGGCTGCATGAGTTCAGTGTACTTTCACCTTAGTGCGGTTTGTATTGGTATGTTTTTTCTTCTGCATGGTCTCCTTGACAGGTCTGGCAGGAGATCAGAGCTGATTTTCTACTGGCAGGAGTCAGGGGAAGCTGATTTCCTCCAAAGCAAACAGTCATCTGAGTTGAGGCTTTTCACCGGACAAGTAGCACACGTGTTCATGAGCACATATGGAAAACGGATGACTGTAGAGTGGAAAATGGAGCTATTCACACAATCGTCTTTATAAACCGATAGCAGTTCCATGAGAGTCTTGTTTGTGCAGCTGTTGCCTCCATTGCATTGGATGTTTTGCAGCTTGTTCCTCTCACAGTCCCCACATTACTCACCCTGATCAGAGTCACATTAGGCACACTGATCACGTGTACCCTTCACGTACCCCATCACCTGGAATTTACCAGGGTAATCCGGCCCTGACTCAAGCGAGGGGGCCGGAGGGAACTGTTTCCCTTGAGATGAGATGTCAGCCGCTCTGAGTACACATCCAGCGGGAGTGAATTACTGAAGTCTTTCTTCTGCGCCTGTGTTTCGTCTATAAGTGCGTGTGAGTATAATTGCAAGCGTAGAGGGAGCGTGTCTCTCAGTTTTGTGATTGTGAGGTGCAGACAGCAGCCCGAGGGTTCGCCCTCGCCTGCGTCGCCTCACACATCAATGCAAACACACACACAACACATTCTCCCACAAGGGCGCCTACCCTCAAAATCCCCCGCTAATGGAAGCCACTGCAGTTTTCAGTCGAGTTTTCATGCACAGTTTCGTGTAAATGTGATGCCAACAGACATTTCCTTCATGAAGAAAAGGAAAAATACTGTTCATCACGTCATTGCTGCATTTGATTCATTTTAAATTGATTCTTTTTCACTGTATTTATTTAAAGACCCCATGAAATCAAAAGAGTTTTGGGGCGTTTAGTTCTCTTATGTCAGTTTTGAAGTCATCTGTATGCTAATGTACTCCTAGAAGTTGACAGAACTCATTTTTAGCAGGTATACCTTTGTAAAAAAGTAATATATTTAAAATACATACTAAGCATAGTTCAAATCTATTAACATATTTACTGCCATATCGCGCAAGACTTACTGATATAAAAAATATAATTAAACTTTTTTGGGAGTACTACTTGCGCACAATTCTTAATATTAAGCCTAAAATGTGTTTTAGTGTCACTATTGATGAGTACTGTATCATCTTTGAATAATTTATATATGTCTTTAAATGCAAGATATTTAAAGTGTACCTAAAATATACTTGCAATAGTTCCACTTTATCACAATCAAATATACTTCATATCTTTAGTTGTACTACCGCACAATTAAAGTGCATTAAGTACAAAATTAGTTGTTCCAATTTAGCAGACATTAAGTATACCAGTTTAGTGTACAAAAAGCACAATTGCATTTGTATTTAGTACGTAAATATGGAATTGTATTTGTAGTATACTTAGCATAAAATATATGTATTTCAGATACATTTTAGTATGTTTATTTTTCACTAGGGTATGCATTTAAAATTTGCAGTCATGTTCTACCAGGAAAATGGACCAAGAAATATTGATTAGATCATATTGCAAATAAACATTTTTATCCATTAAAAAGCCCTCTACAATGAAAATTTCCTTCCTCCATAGTCATCAACTAACCTTAATCTTTGGATGGTTGTGTGTGTGTAGCAGTGCTTATGGTCCGTGGAGTTTCTGTATTTTTGTTTTCATTTATTAATTTAGTGAAAGCATCTCTTGGTGATTTCGAGGAATGGAAGTATTTCTGTTTTCATGCGTTCTGTGAGTATTTAAAAGGGAACACTGTCATTCATTTCCCAAGTTCATAGAAGTAAACCTGTTAATATTTTGAAAACCTTTCATATGTAATGAATGAGATCCTAATTTTATTATATAAATATATACAGTCTATCATCTATTATAAATGGTTCCTAATAAATAACTGCTTAAGCTGAGACACATTTAATTAGTAATTTAAATTTGTAAAATATTAATAGCTAAGCTTCAGTAAAAACTATAATAAGGAAACAGCATAAGTATATTTCTTGTCATTTTTCATGTTTGTCCAGTCTGTAAATGTGACGGTTTAAATGCATTTTTGATTTTTGAATGAAATACATGGACAACGCAGGCAAGCATTAGCCTCATCTAACACTTTCATCTGAAGAACTGCAAAGCCTTCTCTTGATATCACAGAATTGTTGATTCTATTTAGATTACACATATTCCAAGGTATTTGGCGTGCAGCGAAGCCATTATTATTCTTATATATTCTTTATGCTTATACCTCTTAAAAATATGTTTTCTCATGAGGTCGGGTTAGATAATCTGTCTAACAAATATCTTGTTCAATTATTTAATAGATATCGTTTGCATTTGAAGTCATTATTCATGCCTGCTTGAATCATTGTATACAGTTTTGGACGCATTGCTACTGAATGCATTACAATTCTGTATTACTTCACCACAAATGGAAGAATTGCGTCTCTATGCCATTAAATTATTCATGGTTCAATAGTGAAATTATTTTATCTATAGCAATTTTTTTGTTGCTGTGACTATTCAAGAAAAGCATATATCAGGTTTATGGAAATGTGTGCAGAAAACGTAAAAGAACTTGAATGTTTACTCATTTAAATGCATAAACTATGCACACGGAATAATCAGTCAGTCGGGATGTATCACATTATGCTATAAAATCATTTTCATACATGGCTGCTTCAGGTCGCTGTATCTCTGCATGTTCTATAGCACGACACAATCTGATGCATGCTGTTTGATATCCGGGGTGTAATCTCACAGGACCTGCTCCTCCGTGCCGTCTCATTCATTTGGCATGCTGCACAACAATCTGATTTGTTTGCTAATTGTGTCCTGTTCTTTATCTGATTGGTGCTCTTGCCTCTTTTGAATTGTGAAACTATGGCAACAGGCATCAGTGGGGCG
The DNA here is from genome assembly GCA_021397915.2 of Tor tambroides. Lineage (NCBI taxonomy): Eukaryota > Metazoa > Chordata > Actinopteri > Cypriniformes > Cyprinidae > Tor > Tor tambroides. The sequence goes on along the minus strand of JAFVLL020015099.1, from coordinate 12,840 downwards.
GCTACAGGAACACGCGAGCCAAAGAAATCAGCCCTGTGCTGCAGACATTTCTGGTTTTGTATGGTTATTATCATCTACATGTGGAGGAGACAGAATTGAAATCATTTATAGATGCAGTGATAGTTACGTGAGAGAAATCTGTGATTTGCACGCGGCTCTTTTGTCTGAACTCCTCAAACCTTCCCGCTTTTGTACCGTGACTGTTGCAGCAAATGTTCCCGAGAGTCCAAACGGCTTTTATTGAGCATGTTTGATGCAGGACTGATGTCAGCTCTGCAGGCATGTGGCTTTCATTCTTGTAATTATGTACACATGTCTCGCTTCCCATTTCTGAGCAATTTCTTCTCGATTTCAATGAAAACATGGGAATACCTGAACTGGGAGAGAAGCAGATAGTGAGAGAGAGAAAGGGCGGGCGGTGTGGAGGAAGTGTGAATCTGCTGTGTGAGGCAAGATATCGTCCCGCGTTGATTCATCACGTCTCCCTGCTGGATTGTGAAGGGCCGTCTAATGAAGTTCAGGCCGTCAGAATGAAGGGACTAATTCTGATTTAGCTGAGCTAATGAACTTCCTCTCTCCTGGTGTGAGCGGCTCATGGGGCGGCCGACAAACTGACGGAGAGACACTGCGAGACGAGGAAAGAAAGAGTGTGTGAAATGCTTATTTGGTGCATTAAAACGAAGCTTGTGTGCTCAGAAATTATGCTAATGCTTGGCTTTATGTATATCTGGTTTTGTATGCAAGCAGGAGATATGTTTAAATTAGGTCTAAATTTTTGGCACCAAAAGGTTTCCAAATGAAGCAGTATCAGCCCGGTCTCATGAAAATGCGTATAAATAGCACGCCAAAATAAAAACGAAAACTCGTGGTATTGATACGCAAAAATGGACTTTGGCGTATATATGACACGCTCGTGTTTGGCGTGCGTATAATACGCAGTTTTCGCGTACATATGATACGCATCTTCCCCACAACCCTAACCCTACCCATCGCATAGCAAAGTCCATTTTTGCGTATCAATACCACGAGTTTTCGCTTTTATTTGGCGTACTAAATATACGCACATTCATGAGATCAGGTAGGCAGTATAATTCATCTTGGCCACATGCACACTGAAAGGGAGTGAAAACTGCATTTAAAGGGATAGTTCACCCAAAAAAATGAAAATTGTGTCATCATTTACTCACCCTCATATCATTTCAAACCTGTATGAGATTTTTTCTTCTGTTAAACACAACAGAAGTTATTTTGAAGAATGTTGGCATCCGAACAGTTTCTGGTCCCCATTGACTTTCATAGTATTTTTATGGAAGTTAATGGGGACCAGCAACTCACACAGGTTTGGAACAACTTGGGGAGAGTAAATAATGACAGAATTTTAATTTCTGGATGAACTATCCCTTTAAATCAGGCCTGGCTGTCCCACAAACGAACGCAACTCAGTTCAATTAAAATTGTAATATAAATGTAAAAAAGCTGCATGCTGGCAAAGCAGATTTTGATGACCATATCAGTGCATGTACATGCAGAGCTGGGTAGTAACTGATTACATGGAATCTGTCAGATTCCAAAAATTAATTACTTGTAATTGGATTCATTTACATTTTAAAATACTCATAATCAGACTACAGTTACTTTTTATGGATTACATGATTACATATTATTTACACAACAGCAATAATGTATTCATAATTTATTGATTCTCCCTAATTCCTGTTTTTATCTTTTAAATTAATTTTTTTTACATTTTGTAAAGTCCAGTTTTGTGGACATTCACACGGAGATCAGTCATTAGTCAGGTGGATACACAGCATTTGACCACTGAATTTACAAAATCATTTCAGGTTTAACAAGTGTTTCAACGCTGCATCAACTACCAAAGAAACCATTCATTTCTATTTAGAAAGATCACTCAGCCATGTATTACTTTTGTTTGTCTTTCAAACACATTAAAATACAATTTCACAAATTCACCAACTTTTTTGTCATCTGATCCTCTTTCATCGAATATAATTTTACTTGAAGTACCCCTGAGATTTTAAAATAAATATTTTAATAATGAAGTATCGCATTTGCATGTTCATGGTTATCTGACATTGGTTATGGTCACATGACATGCAGGTAAACAAATAAAATATTTCATTTTTTTCAGTAAGTGTTTTATTTTGTTTCATTTTAAAATTATTTGTTTTAATTTTTTTTAAATAATTAAAACATTTATTAATTATTACCTTTTTAATGAACTCATAAACCCTCTGCAGTCCCTTCACAAACCCAGTTTGGGATCCTTGACGTAATATAATGTTTAATGCACTTCATTATGTTAATAACAATGAATAAAATATATTTTCTAACTCTTTATATTTTTATATCAATATAGTACAAGATTATCCTATTTAATTCAATGTGAAAAACGAGATAAGTCAAAAGTAATCTAAAAGTAGTCCGATTATTTTACCTGAAATGTGTAATGTAATGGATTACAATTAACTACAATTTTTGTCATGTAATTTGGAATCAGTAACAGATTACAATTTGGAAGTAATCTACCCAGCTCTGTATACAAGCATCAAACACTAGGAATAAAAAAAAAATAATAATAATTTTATTTGGCAAATATCCCAATTGTGAACTGTGAGAATTCTGCTTTCCTCACGAATCTATGTTTTTCATAAGAATTCATGACTTAATGCCACTGAATCTAAGGTAATTAATGTATTAAAATTCATCCTCCTACATTGGCAATATGCTTCTAAGGTTAAAGGTCTTTTGGTCCCAGTAAACACACACCTGGAGCATCTCCACTAATCTGAGAAGGAGAACGTGGGAGTAAATCACATTATTCATGTTCAGCGTGTGAGAAAAATGATGTCCTGGACAAATGATTCTTTGACTGAAGACAACTCAGGATGCTTTTGTCCCCTTTGTCTTCATTAGACGTGAGATGTCAATCTGGCATGCAGATCACACGCAGAAACACTGCAGCATTCATGAATCAAGTATAGCTCAGATCCATCATTAATCATCAGTGTTTGATTTGATAAAGTTTCTCTATAAAGTCCTCCTACACTATTTTCATCGTTAAATGAATAAACACAGGGTGGTCCCGCATGAGCTGCTGAACTCATGAGGGAAATCACACACACAGGAGGAGGAGTCTGTGTTTAATTCCCAGGGCTTTAATCACTGTTAATTTGGCTCATTATGTATTAATAGATGCACGACTCCCTTAGTGAGCTGTTCTCAGGTTGCCGTATAGCTGCAGCATCACATGTATCCATTGTATATCAGCCAATCCCAGAATGCATTGTGACAAAATTTTTATTTATTTTTCAAATAGATTTTTTTTTTTTTTAACTTTGCTCGAGCTTTGCCATCATAGGAAAAAATAACATTTTAAAATGTGCTAAATAGAAAACAGTTTATATATATATATATATATATATATATATATATATACCAGTCACGCTGGTTTTGGGTTTTGTTTCATGTTCACGTTTTCATGTATTTTATTTTGTAGTTTAGTCCTGTTTCCTGGTTTGTCGTGTGGTTCCTTTGGCCTCATGTGATCCTGCTATTGGTTCCTTTGTTCAATGTGTCATGTTCTGATTGGTTGTTTTAGTCATGTGTCCTGTTCCTCATTTGTTGGTTTATGTCATGTGACCCTTATTGTTTAGTATTTATAGCCCTCATGTTGCTATTGTCTCTTGTCGAGTATTGTTTGTGTAACCGTCTGTGGGTGAGTCTGTTTGTGTTTTTGCTAAGTCAAGCGTTGTTCATGTTTTGCTCACTGTTGGATTTTTAATAAACTGCACTTGAGTTCATCACAACTCACCTTCAGTGGAAAATCATCACAATATGTTATATTATTCTTCTTATAGCCTATTATTGATCCCATTGAGCAACCATGAGATATACGTTAAACCATTAGCTTCATCCGTGCAGATGAGCAGTATCATTTACTGTGTTCCTCTTGTTATGGCTTCTTTGAGCAATAAGGCAAAAACAAATGCCAGTACAGTTACACTGATATCTAGAGACCATAATATCATCTTAGAGCTTGGCTCTATTGAAGTGGGCCAGTAAGCAGCCATGCAGACAACATAAGAACCTCCCAGCAATGCTCTGGCAGTCACCCACAACACCCAGCATCGTGAAGGTGACTTTTGCACAGGCAAACCACTCACATTTTTATTTATTTTTTAATCTGTAAAGATGAAGTTGTATGTGTGTTGTCACCGGTCTGGTATTGTGTTTGGGTGCTGTTGGTGCGTTTGAAGATCCTGTCACAGTTCACTCTATGCTAAATGCCATCTGTGGCCACCTGTGCTAACAGCTCCTCTGGGGTTTGATGGGCTGCAGCTGCTCCCATGTGGCCGTGCAAACACATATGCCCATGCAGACCTTCAAGATCAGACCAGCTCTGATATCACCCATCCACTCCACTGTATTGTGCTTATTTTCCCCTTATAATTATTCCAGGGAGTCTCATTTGATCACATTGTAGCTTTACAAGTAAAACATGAAATATGTACAGTAAATCAGGGATTTAGCCAGTATTGTCCGCTATGACTAGGCTAGAATGTAATTGAGTTTACAGTTGTGCAGAGTGTAAAAGAAACTCATTCAAATATATGTAAAATAATGTTGTAATATTAATGTTGACTTTGTTTGCAAAATCAATAATTAATTAAAGGATAATACAACGTAGACGCATGTGCTTAATTTACCAACACTGAAAGGTAAGACGGTGAAACGTTGGTATCAAACACGATATCAACTGTGATTAAATTTGATAAATAAAAACAAAATTAAATGCTGAATCAACCTTGATCCCTGACATTTATTCACTGGTTAAATGCCCACTGTACAGTTTTTTTATTGTATTATTATTATTTATTTATTTATTTATTTATTTTTTTATTTTTTTTTTTCAAAATTACATTACACTGTAAGAAAAAAAAAAAAGTAAAAAAAATTGCTGAAAATTCCCAGCACCTTTTAATGTTAAGTTTACAGATATTTGCTTTAACCCTAAAACAGAAACAATTCGATGCATAATTCAAAACACCAGTGAAAAATCTTTTAACATACTTTTCTTAAGATTGTATCTTATTTTTCCTGGACAGACAATACTACATAATGACAGGGGAAAAAACAAACAAACAAAAAAAACATGCTTTTTATGTATTTATACATTGTTTATTAAAAAAATAATAATAATTTCTTGTTGCTGTGAGCCGAGCCAGATCCTATTTTTGATTTGAGATACTCTTTTTATTTTGTAATACAGTATTAGGTTATTATGAAATTAAAGGAAGTTGAAGTAGTAGAACATTTCTGAATTGAAACAATAAAAAATCAAATGTATGTATATCAAAACTAAAAATATTATTAGTATTTTTTATCTGTTATGAATCATTTTTATTGTTTTAGGAACAATACAGGAAACACGTGATAATAATTCACAAGTTTTAGTTTGTTGGAATTCATGAGTAAAGAAATACTAATTAAATTCAAAGGGAAAATTATTTGGACCATATTACATTGTGGTACAAAGTTATTATTAATTGTTCTTATTTTTTTATTTTTTTTGTTTGTGTGTTTGCTGGGAATGTTGGTAATAAAGTATATACTTTTACAAATATACAAATCTTTGTTTCAAATCCTGTAATATTGCCACCTTCTAAAAGTACAGATGACAGACATGACTATTTAAATAATGAACAACTAATGATATTGCAGTGTCTCATGTTTATTCTTAACCATGTTTTATTAGAAGAGAATTTAATATGAATGCTTAAAATACACTGCAAATCATATAGGCCCGGTTTCACAGACAGGGTTTAGGTTAAGCCAGGATTAAGCCATAGTTCAATTAGGACATTTAAGTAGCTTTTTATAAATATGCCTTAGATAAAAACATTACTGGTGTGCATCTTGAGGCAAAACAATAAATCGGACATATTTTAAGATCACTCAAGTGCGAGTTTCTTTCAGCTGAAATAGCCCAGACATGCATTTTAGTCTGGACTCGGCTTAAGCCTTTTCTATGAAACCGGGGGGATAGTGTGCTTGCATTGTGGATCTTTCAGACGTTTCCAGTGACACAGGCTTGTGTTTGTGTTTTTCTGTCTCTTCCCAGAGGAAGGTCTCATTCATGAATGTAAACTATGCAGTCAAACCTTCGACTCTCCAGCGAAACTGCAGTGTCACCTCATCGAGCACAGCTTCGAGGGCATGGGCGGCATCTTCAAGTGTCCCGTCTGCTTCACAGGTACGTCTTTATGTGTGTGTGTGCTGTATATGCAGAGCAACATTACAATCAATCAGGCTTTTAATAATAACAACAGTCATAGTTGTTTTATTAATTAACAACTGTTTTCCACATTTTAGAATAATAGTAAAGTCATCAAAACTATGCAATAACACAAATGGAAGTATAATTTCATGCATTTTAGTGAACATTTATATTTTTGAGATCATGAAAAACATGAATTCAGTCACGTGTGTGGAGTCTTTGGACTGCTGGTGAGAGAGAAGAGCAGGACTGTGTTAGTGGATGTTAATGTTAACGATCTGCTCTGTCTCTGGATGTGAAGAGTGGGATCAGACCCCGTCCTGAGAGGAAAGCGTCTCATCTCTGGTGTCAGCAGGGTTAACTGTCTGCATAATGCAATCCCAGAGCTCACAGAGGCTGTTTGCTGCTCAGTGCTCAAAGCTTCTGTTCAAGCTCTTTAAACTGTTGTTTAAGTCGGGCTTTCACAAACACCTGGACGTTTATGATGGAGCTGCATTCAAACAATCACGATTATAAAAGTTTGTTTAGGAACTGGATCATTCTGATCGCTCAGATCTCACAGTACATACGAAAAACAGTCATTATTTATTACACTCATTATCTTTACCGTAAGGTTAACATTAATTACCAAATTCTGAAAAATGGTCTGTGGTCAGAAAATATGGTCAGTGTCAAAATTCTGTGGGTCTGTAAGTAATTTTTACATTGTCTTTATATGCAAGTCAGAAAATTCAGATTTGATCCAAACTAGCAAGCCCTGAATCACAACTTTACATCAACTTGAAGCAAATTTATTTTTGAAATTTAAACAAAGGTGCAAAACTATGTAATGTGCTTTTGAATTGTCAATGACAGCACCAAGTCATCCAGTACAGTATACTATTGACTGTAGGTCAACTCATTTAAATAAAACAAAGGGTCATACTTTATATTAGGTGGCCTTAACTACTATGTACTTGCATCAAAAAATAAGTACAATGTATTTATTGTGTTCGTATTGTATTGCAAAAAACATTTGCTGCTATTGAGGTGGGATTTGGGTAAGGTTAGGGTCGGTTTGAGGGTGGGTTAAGGTGTAAGGGATGGGTCAACAGTGTAATTATAAATGTAATTACAGAAATTAATTACAGATGTAACTACATATAGGTATTTTTAAAAATATAAGTACAATGTAAAAACATGCATGTACACAATAAGTGCATTGTACCAATTGATTAAGTTAAATGTAAGTAAGGCCACCTAATATAAAGTGGGACCAAAATTACATCTGCTGTTTCTACAGCAGTTTTCTGTCACTGCTTCACAACCTAAGCTCTTAATACTGTAGGTCTGTATTAAAAGGTTTATGCTTTTCTCCATGGAGAAAATCCATCCAGGGTGTCCTTGTTTCAAAAAAGGACTCGGGAATGATATTATGTATAGAACTCTAAACCTTAAGCTGCAGCTTATACAGTCACTTTATCTTGATGTATTTCTCTTCTGCCGCCGCAACAATATGCTTCATTTGTCTCTCTCTGTCTTTCTCTGCTTCTCTCATTCTTATTGACTTGATCTACAGGGCTTTTTTTTTCATTTTGGCTTTATTTGGTGTTGGCGCCTGACAGACAGGTCCCACCACGTCTCCTTCCGCACTCATATTGATCATGCAGCAGAGAGAGAGAGAGAGAGAAAAGAAAGCAGCTCTGTGAGGATGGCATCCGCACTGCAGAAATAATGACAAACATATGACTACATGCGTCACACACATCTCAACACTGATCTAGAGCCATTTTCACACTAGATCACATTTTGGATCAATTCATTTGTGCAGAAGTTATTTTCTGAACTCGGATTCTGCTTGAAAACAGTAGCCTGGGGTTTGCTTTGAAAGCTATCCAGCATCAGTTGCGTGAGTGTTTTCTAACTCACCTTGCCAACAAGCGCAACTGATGCCCTGCAAACAGAGCAGTCACTGTATTTTTAATGCTGTTTGTCTCTAAAGAAGTGGCCTTCAGCAAGCACATCGCTTTCTTTGCATCTCTTGTAGTGTATTTCCAGCAGAGAGATGCAAAAACACCATTCTGTGCTTGCTCAGTTTTAGTAGTAAAAAAAACAAACAAAACAAAACATCCTTCTCTTGAGTGGTCGTTTATACTTTATACACAGTGATAAACAGCCATTTAAAAAAAATGACAATTTTTTCTTTTCTATTAATTTTTTTTTTCCAATTTTGTTTTAAAAATATAAATATTTGTTGTAAAAATATATAATAAAAATATAAATATATATTTTAAAAGCATTTGAAAATGTATTTTGCCCTCCATACATTTCTGTCCAAGAAAATACATTCACATATGTCAGAAAAATCGTATTTGTTGTTTATGATACGTGTGAACATAACACATTTTAATAAAAATCAGCAAGGAACATACTTGACAATGTTCCAAAAAAATAAAAGGTGAATTTGATTAAATTGACTTCCATCCACATTTTCATTTAGCCTAAATGTAAGTTACTGTAAATCTGGAAATGTATTTTCTCAACCCTGAAATACATTTTAAGTACACAAGGTTGAACCTAAATATATTTTCAAATTGAAAATCTATTTAATTGAGCTTTACTGTTTTCAAAATATATATGGCATATATTAAAATATATTTTAGCCAGAAAAAAAAATCTGAATGGGTCAGAGTCAATTATAATGTATTTAATGTATAAAATATAAACATACACATGGGGTTGAAACTGAAACAGTCAAGTCTAGTGTGAAAACAGTCTGAGACTCAGTCGAATCATTTACGCTCTTTACTGAGTAGAATATGATAGCCTCTAAATTCAGCTCGTTCTGTCAGGCCTGTACAGGCACAAATAATGATAGGATATAATAATAGGATTTCCAGTTATTATTTCAACACGACCAGTTTTAATAGAAGCGTTTGTTTCGAGACTGCAGCCTGAGAGAGTGGAGGCAGGAGAATGGGGAAGGACAGACGCAGCGTGATCATGCAAAGCGAGGGAGGATGAGAGAGGAGCGAGGGGGGAAGGAGGTAAAAGAGGAGTCGAGGAGCCATCCAGAGACAGCGGGGAGATGTCAGAAGTGTCGCTCTCGCGGGACGCATTTGACAGCTATGTGAAGTCAGGCAGCCCGCAGCTGAAAGTAGCTCCGCTCACCCTGGAGGAAGCCGAGCGCAGAACAAACACTCTGCATGCCACTTATGAGCTTTTGTCTCACTTTACACAACAAAACACTACAGTTTTACGCTCAATTGTGTGCACAATAATGCAGCCTGGCCCTGGGTTTGTAAATATGTGCCCATCAATACAAACAATAACTTCTTGTACTATGCATTTAATACAAATGATACCAAATAATAACAATCAAAAAGGAAATATGCTCAAATTACACTTTTTTAATACTTTTTTTTTAACATTATACTTTTCAGATTACTAATTGGTTCCTTAATACTGAGTTATTCCAAAGCCTCATTATAAACAAATGCATTTGAATAAATAGAAGAAGAAGAATTTTTTAATGTTTGTAGGCACGTTATTAATGTTATATAACTGTAAAAGACCACTTATTTTTGGACTTTATTTAAAATGTGCATATTTTAAAAATATATATATATATTTGCATTACATAACAGTTGTAACACATTCATCAAACTCTCAATCAAAACCACAAACACTCACATTAACATTTTTTGTGAGAACAGAAGAACTTACTGCACTTTCTGAAAATCTTTGGCAATATATAATGGGACTGTAAAGCCAACTGGAATATCTTGGCAGTGAGTTTTGTACAGACACACACTTTAGTCCTTCATTTGCTGTTTTTGCTTTCACGTTGGACACAAAGTAAAAATCCCATTCATTGCCTCCATAGAGAATTTGAGTTTTAGTAATAAGCATTTAGCAATATGTCAAATGTAGCATATATAAACCATGAAATGGAAATTTCGAGTGTCTTTTGTTCCTTATTATGACGTGAAACAGCTTTTTGAAAAGTAGGGCTTGGCTTGGTTTTGTCCATTGGGAAACGACTGGATTGTAGAAAGTGTTGTCGTTTGCAAATGACTGCGATTGTTTGATGTGAGAAGAATTGAAGGTCTGACTTTATTGGCCAGCCCTCGCTCACACGTCATCAGAGAAGTCATGGTGAATTGAAGGGAATGTTAATGTTTTTGATTAAAGACTATGAGGGCATATGCTTATTTTAAACAAAAGAATAATGATGATGATTCGCAGTGATAAATAATTTATAATAAACACTGTAATATTTCATTAAAATATGAATGGACAGTTTTGCCAAGACAGAATCATCCTGATCTTGTTAAATATTAGCATATGTGTCTGTTGAAGCCATTAGTAAGTGCAATTTCAATTTCATAAAAAAAAAACCCCGACACCAACTGCATGGTGAAGAACTACATTACCCACAATCCCACCAATCATTACCATGGAAACAGGAGTGACCTCAAAAGTACTGTGGTAGCAGCGTCTTCTGCCTCTGATTGGTGGATCTGTTTTACAGCTCCAAATTTAGCTCGATTTGAGTGTGATTTAAGTGTGTGATTTCCCATTATTAAACAACCTTGGAGTTCAAGAACCCAATGGGCAGGCAAAAATATCAAATAGAGATATTTTAGAAAGAAAATGCAATCAGTGTTTTTCTGTGTCAGAGATACTGCAAAGATATCGGATTTGAGAAATGTGCACCATAGATTTTAGTTTTCTCCTGTATGCTCAGAAAAGGTTCACAGAAGATATTTTTATGATACTTAAATATGAAAACTTCTGTAAATGTTCTGCAAATGTTGGAAAAGTGTGAATTGACATCAGTTTACAATACGATCCAGCAACGGTCCTTAATCAATGCTCTTTTACATATGATGTTAGTTATGAGCCTACACACATTAGTAACATATCAAATAATGTAGAAATAGGTCACACTTTATAATAAGGTTCACAAATGTGCATAATAGATACTTTATTAAAAGTAATTCATGTTAGTAAGGAGTTCAGAAACATTAGAAACATGGTGGTTTCTACTTTACAGTTAGTTTCAGGGGGAAAAAAATGCTTTATTGCTTTTAAGTAACTTTAATAAGGTGCTGTTCTTTGTTATTTAATGGCAACTAATACATTAAGCTATGTTAAGATGCATCTTGAATGTTAAGACTTGTAAATGAATAAATAAGCACAAACCAAAATAAATTAGCATTGAAGAGGAGCTGTTAGTTCATGTTAAATGATGCATTAGCAATGATAACCATTGAAGTTATTCATATCTGGAAATGCATTGGTATATGTCCAGCTTAACAAAGATAAACCCACGGTAACACTCTAAAATAAGGTTCCATTTGTTAACATTAGTAAAAAAAAAAACATTAGTTAACGTACTAAAAATAAAAAATAACTCTAAAGCATTTATTAATCTTGGTTAATGTTCATGTCAGCATTTACTAACACATTATTAAAATCAAAATTGGTATCTGTTAATATTATATTTAATGGACCTGAGCTGGCATGAATTAACAATGACCAGTTGTATTTTTATTAACTAACTTTAACAAGGATTAATAAACACTGTAGCAAATGTGTTACTTAATGTTAGTTAATGATAATGCATTAACCAATGTTGACTAATAAATTGTTATCCGAATGCTGTATGGAGATGTTGTTCATTGTTAGTTTCATATAATGGATTAAGGAACTTTAACAAATACAATGTTATTGTAAAGTTAAACTGTAGTCTACCATTGTACTGTTAACCATTCTCCAAATCACATCCATCTCTTTCTCTCTATATTATCGCTCATTTATGCTCATACGCAGGATCTCAAACCCACAGATTCACGTCCAGATCGTTTTACCTGTGTAAGTTGAATTAGAAGACACCGGTTCTCATTGACCCTAATAAAGCTTGCATGTTAGCAGTGAACATCAAATTTAGGTCTAAATCCAAAATTCACATGGTGGCATGCAGGCAAAAGTTGTTTATTCCTCGTAAGAAATTCAAATGAAGACCAGAATTCACTCTTTACCTCAGAGACACGACTCGGCGTGTGTGTGTGTGTGTGTGTGTGTGTGTGTGACCAGCCACCCTTAACATATGGGTCTCTAAAAACAAACAGCATGTTTGAAGTACTCCTGTGAGAATAACTGCATGCTCTCACACACACACCCATTCAGCAGCTCTATGGCTTAATTAAAGCACACAGATGCACTATGTGTTTTAAGTGCCATTTCAAAGATTATATGTGACTGAAATCAGGCTACGCATAAATAAAGAGTCTGCATGAATATTAATAATGTCAATATAATTAGCAGTGTTGACTAATAGAGACAGTGTTTTTGCATGTGGAAGGGACTGCCGTTCCTGCGCTTATGTCCCTACAGTGGCTCTAAATAAAGCACATCATTATTCCTCACTGTTCACTATGACTCAAAACACTGACCACTGACCATTCTCCAGCCTGCCAAACCCTGGATGCTTCCAGCTGGATGGTGAATCAAAGCTGCATTACATTCGCAGTGTGTTTTGAGCGAAAGAGTTG
>JAFVLL020015097.1:0-25770 GCA_021397915.2 Tor tambroides | reverse complement strand
AATTACATTTATAATTACACTGTTGACCCATCACTTACACCTTAACCCACCCTTAAACCTACCCATACCACCCTAACCTGTCCCTAACCTTACCCGTATCCCACCTCAATGGCAGCAAAAGTGTATTGCAATACAATATGACCACAATAAGTACATTGTACTTATTTTTTGATGTAAGTACATAGTAGTTAAGGCCACCTAATATAAAGTGGGACCAAATATCAAAATTTAAAGAAAGAAAACACCTCTCTAGCTGCCAAAATGTGCATGTCTTGCATCAGTGTTCACAAGTAAAATGGCAAAGATGCTCGACTCGCTCCCGGCTGCACTGGTGAAGATGATGCTTTTGTCCGTTCAGACTGAAGGCTCATTCATCAGCGCGGATCACCTGAGCCTCCAGAGCCGTACAGTCTGTGTGGTTTGTGCTCTGGCAGAGATGGATGAGTTTCGGAAAGCTGAACCTCAGCTAATTCTATGACTAATAAACATCTCGGCCTGCCCAGACCAGTGTTTTTACACCAGCCGCAATCGCACAGTCAATAACCAGTCTCTCTAAATGAATCACCTTCACCGCCATTGATCTGCTGTCACATTCATTTACACAAATCGCTAGTTGCGAGTATCTGCTTGTCAGCGTTCCCTAGATAGTGTTTTGCAACAAAAACTTGTTATTGTTGGATATTTGTTAAGCATCTATGTAGACTGTACATGGAGAGTTTGAAGCATATCCAGCTCAAATTACAGAAGTGAACCAATTAAAATATTGATATTTGCTTGTTTCTGAATTAATTGATTTCATGGAGCAATTAAAAAAATATGCTTTAATGGTTTCAAGGGTGGCATTCATTTACTGTGAATCAAGCCATTCTGAAACGCATGTAAATAAACACACAGAGGCAAGCATCCTTCTGAAACCAGCCTTGAATATTTTTGTTTTATTTATTTTTATTTGCTACATGGTTTGCTGTTTAATTATGAAATTATGATATTTAATAAAACTAAAAATTCAATTATAAATGTATAATTATATAAAAATGTTTCATTTTACATTGCTTACAATATTATTACAATATATTCTTGTTTCATATATTTTTATGAAACGACTTAAGATTATTTGATTTGATTTGATTTATATATGCAATCTCCCAATTCCTGTATTTTTTATACAGGATTTGTTTGTTTTTTTACACAGTATATCACAGAAAAACAAAATATTGCAATTCACTCAGAAATTGCTTGTAAATTTCACAAATAATTACAAAGAAATGGCAAGCAACACATTGAATTAAACATGAAATTGGGAAGTAGAAATACTAAAATAGTATTTTCTGTTAAAAGTAATAACTGCAAAACTTTTATTGTAACTGTAATTGTAACTGTATTGTAATTGTAGTGCATTTGCAATACGTGCAACAGATTCTGTGATCAAATATGCTGTAAAAGTTTTGCTGGTTAATCCAAAGGGACACTCTCAAGGTCTCTTTTACATTTTCTACGTGATATTACAACATCTCCTGACTGGTGAGTGTTTAATCATAAGCAATAATAGCAGACTCCATTATCTTAAATGATGATATGCCGCAGTCGTACATGATTAACGGCCAGTGTTGAAATAAACAAACAGAAGGCTGAGCTGTAATTTGCATGCTGTAGGTCTCGTCTCAGCATTAGCAATGAACTGTCTTTCTGAATTACACTGTGCGTTCGCTCAGATCACTTGAATTTCTGAATACAAACAATCCCATACCTCTCAGATCTATAATTGAGAACAAGCACAAAGTCTTACACTCCATCTCTCTAACAAAGGCCTGCGGTGTTCAACCCATGCAATGCTTTTCTGACCGTTTTTTTTTTCTTAACTGAATTTTTGTTTTAGTATCTTACATAACTGAAAATTAAACTAGAATTTTTCAAGAAAATGTTTGCCTAAAGTCACAACATTCCCATTATTTTATGTTTTTGCAGTTGCTACAGTGTTCTGAGTGGTTGCTAGGACAGTTGCTAGGGTGTTCTACACAGTGTTATTTTAGTATAATTCATATACTATTATGGTCTATATTATTATTTAAAATTAGATTTCATTTATATATTTTCAGTTTTCTTTTTCTTTTTTGTAAAACTTTCTTTTTTGCTTTATTTATTTTTAGTTTTAGCCCAGTTTTAGTTTTTATTTATTTCCAGTTAGTAATTTTACTTTAGTGTTTACGTTTAGTTAATAAAAACTAAATATAACTAAATATAAATAGTTAAATAAACAACAACTGAAACAAAATAAAATATAAAAACTAATATATATATATATATATATATATATATATATATATATACACATATATTCATAATAAATGTATTAAAAGTATACTCTTTAGTCAAATTGTCATCTTACATTTTTATTTCAACTATATTTTAATCAGTGTTATTATAATTAACTAAAAACTGAAAATGTTACTTGAAATTAAATAAACATTACCTGAAACAAATAAACAAACAAAACAGCAACAACAAAATGTTTTTCAGGAATATTTCTCATTTTTATTTATTTTATCTTGATATATTTAAAACTAAAACTGAAACAAAAATATTAATAAAAATTGTAAAAAACAAACAAAAAAATAATTAAAAATACAGTATTATTAAAAACTATGATAGGATCTCAGTGATATATTAGTGTAAAAGGGACTTGTCGTGACAATGATGATAGATCCGAGTGCAAGCTTTAGTAAACACAGTTCGTGGTCAAAACAGGCAGGGTCCGAATACCAGCAAACAGTAATATCCAAGGGCAAGACAAAAGCATAATCCAGAAACAGGCGATGGTCAGGGCAGGCAGCAAAACATCCACAAAAACACAAGGCAACAGTCCAAGGTCAAAATCCAAGAGAGCAGTGCAAATTAACAAAAATAAACAAGGCAATGATGATGACAATGAAACAAAACTACGGAAAACAAGGAAACCGCTCAGGGGTGCGTTTCCCAAAAAGCAACCATGGTCGCAAGTTCCGTTGTTACCAATAGAGTTCAATGGAACTTACGACCATAGTTAGCTAACGATGCTTTTGGGAAACGCACCCCAGTATAGTCTGCTACAGCAAAACAATACTTCAAAAAGGCCTGTTTGGCATGGCCATTCTTATATGGCTGCCAAACAGGAAGTAACCATAGAGCAAGCAGAGGGAGTGGTAACAGTCAGTACCTAGGCGAGGGCTCCCTCCGCTGGTGTGGCGTTACAATTAGCAAGTTTTTTGGGTGGTTGTTTCATCAGATCTTCAAAACTTTTCCTTTTTTTCTGTGTGGTTGCTAATATGCTTGATAAATAAATGGCTAAAGCACAAAGTCCTTTTGCCCTTGAACCCCTGTTCAACCGCATGGACTGTAAACTTTGACAAACAGCATGAATGACAACTCTAGAGAACAATCGACTCTTTTTTTATGCCGATATGCCTCATGTGTTCTTGCTACCAATAAAAGGCTCCGTCAGCGTTGCTCACCAGTGCAGGGAAATGCCAGTATGAACGAGGGCTTTAACCATATGGATGCATGTTAAGGAAGCCCTCAGAAGACCTCGACCTGGCCACTCGCTGCTATTTTCTGTGCGCAACCTTTCCATGCCAAAAAAATGAACAACAGCTTCACTTCCAATCTCCAAAGTCCACTGGCACTTTCCACAAATAGGCTTCGAAATAGGCCAAAACAGACAATAACTGCTCTTTTTCTTTTCCCACAAATGACCAATGAAAGGAAGTGCTTTACCCTTAGAAAATGTGTCAGTCAGGAGTTTTTTTTAAAAGGATCTGCAATGTATCCAACCCTTTAACCAGCAAGATTTATTTTATTTTATAGCATTAAACATTAAATAAATACAGGTCCTTCTCAAAAAATTAGCATATTGTGATAAAGTTCATTATTTTCTGTAATGTACTGCTAAACATTAGACTTTCATATATTTTAGATTCATTACACACAACTTGAAGTAGTTCAAGCCTTTTATTGTTTTAATATTGATGATTTTGGCATACAGCTCATGAAAACCCAAAATTCCTATCTCAAAAAATTAGCATATTTCATCCGACCAATAAAAGAAAAGTGTTTTAATACAAAAAAAAAGTCAACCTTCAAATAATTATGTTCAGTTATGCACCCAATACTTGGTCGGGAATCCTTTTGCAGAAATGACTGCTTCAATGCGCCAGGCATGGAGTAAATCAGCCTGTGGCACTGTTGAGGTGTTATGAGCTCAGGATGCTCGATAGCGTCTTTAAGCTCATCCATGTTGGACCTTTATGCCTCTCAACTTTCTCTACAATATCCCCACAGATTCTTCATGGGGTCTGGTCAGAGAGTTGGCAGGCCACTGAGCAGTAATACCATGGTCAGTAAACCATTTACCAGTGGTTTTGGCACTGTGAGCAGGTGCCAGGTCGTGCTGAAAAATGAAATCTTCATCTCCATAAAGCTTTTCAGCAGATGGAAGCATGAAGTGCTCCAAAATCTCCTGATAGCTAGCTGCATTGACCCTGTCTCTTTGATAAAACACAGTGGACCAACACGCAGCTGACATGCACCCCAGACCATCACTGACTGGTACTTGACACCGGACTTCAGGCTTGGCATTTCTCTCCCAGTCTTCCTCCAGACTTACACTGATTTCCGAATGACATGCAAAATTTGCTTTCATCCGAAAGTACTTTGGACCACTGAGCAACAGTCCAGTGCTGCTTCTCTGTAGCCCAGTCAGGCGCTTGCCGCTGTTTCTGGTTCAAAAGTGGCTTGACCTTGGGAATGCGGCACCTGTAGCCCATTTCCTGCACACACGCTGCTTCCGCAGGTCCCCCAAGGTCTGGAATCGGGTCCTTCTCCACAGCAAATATCTTCCTCAGGGTCCGGTCACCTCTTCTCGCAGCAGCGTTTTCTGCCACACTTTTTCCTTCCCACAGACTTCCCACTGAGGTGCCTTGATACAGCACTTGGGAACAGCCTATTCGTTCAGAAATTTCTGTGTCTTACCTCTCTTGCTTGAGGGTGTCAATGATACTGGACAGCAGTCAGGGTCGGCAGTTCACCTATGATTGCGGGCTTGAGTAATGAACCAGGCTGGGAGTTTTTAAAAGCCTCAGGAATCTTTTGCAGATGTTTAGAGTTAATTAGTTGATTCAGATGATTAGGTTAATAGCTCATTTAGATAACCTTTTTAGATATGCCAATTCTTTGAGATAGGAATTGGGCTTTCATGGAGCTGTATGCCAAAATCATCAATATTAAAACAATAAAAGGCTTGAACTACTTCAGTTGTGTGTAATGAATCTAAAATATATGAAAGTCTAATGTTTATCAGTACATTACAGAAAATAATGAACTTTATCACAATATGCTAATTTTTTGAGAAGGACCTGTATTTATATATCATTTTAAATGTTTGTTTAATGAATGAATGAACGAATGCCACAATATGTAGTGATTCACTATGTATTATATTTAATGTATAATATGTATATTTATTATTACATATTTAATAATATTTAATGTTAAATTCTTAAACATATACAGTAAATAAACAATTAAATATTTTAAATGTATTATTTATGTAATATGTTTTATATAATTCTATTGGTCATTTTTATATACTGTGTCCGGTATGAGATACATTTTAATGAAAGCTTAAAATGTACTTGTGGCCAACGTTTTGCTTTTGTACTGGTCTGACTGGTTTTAATCTTTAGTATATACACTAAATAAACAATTAAAATACATTTGAAATATTTGATATAATGTTTAACAATATTTTTTAAATATTTTAATAATGGTGTTTTTTATGTAATTTATATTTTAATGAAAATATTGCACTGGGTCTGACCATTGTGGGTTTTAATAATTTGTATTTACATTAAATAAACAATTAAAATATATTTAAAATGTTTTTATATTTTATATATTTATATATTTCTTTTTTACATTTTTTATTTAATATTTTAATGATTATATATATATATATATATATATATTTATTTATTTATTTATTTATTTATTTATTTATATAGCGTGCACAGGTGAATGAATTCACAATAGGGAAGTAAACAGTGTTCTTTTGATATCACGTTGATTTTAACACTCACTCAGACACTTTTAGTAGGTTTGGTCAAATCGCCCTGAACATTAATTAAAGGTCACAATGCACTAGCAAGTCTTTGCGCTGCGTATCATGGTGCGGCAATTCATTGGAGCGGGAGGTTTCGGTGAGCCCGCGGCCACTGTCGCCGATGATGCATACTGGTCATTAAAACAGAGCCACCTTTTGGAAAGCTTTATGTCTCCATTAAGGGAAGTGTGGAGTTCTTTTATGTGGTGTGGACAGGCTGTAAAGCACGGAAAACACACACTGTAGTCTGCTTACAAAGACCTGGTGAGCGCCGAGAGCACCGTAACTCTCTCGCAGTGATGGTAAAAGATGCTTTTATTTCTTGGAATAATGCTAATTTTAGATGTGTCGTTTTGTGCTGTTTCTGAAGTTTGGAGTGCACCCAGATGAGACCTTTATGACTCGGATGTTCCTCCTTTGTACGTCAGGACACTTAATAGAGGTTCATTTTATTTAAACTTTATCTCAGATCCTTAGATGAGGTAAAAAGTCAGTAGTTTTCATACAGTAACAGTATAGAGATATAAAACGAATGTGGATCAGCTCAGATCATTTGATTTTGATGTTCATTTCGAGATCTGTAACTTTTGATTGCAGACTTTGGTATTTTGGCAAATCTGAGCACAGTTTCAGACATTAAGGTCTTTTTCTCAGGAGAAAGGTTTCAAATTCATTGCCGTCTATGAAAAACAATCGAGATATTTTGATTTTTCTTTTTACTCCAGGGTAGTTTCTTTCTTTCAAGCGTATAATGTAAGCTAGAAATGATGTTCCTTCTGAAAGATTGGCAGAATTCATTTTTAAAATGATTCCTTCTCTGAGTGCCTGCTTCTCGGATGGTCACTTGTAATTTCTGTCAAATGCCAGTCAGGAAAGCTTGGGTTGTGGATTGGTGGTAAACAGATGTCATTTCAGGGCTCTGCTCTACAGCCAATTTCATTCGGGCAATTTTTTCTTCCAGCCTGTGTAGTCAATTTGCATGCACACACTTAAAGCATACAGTTAAAGAAATGTCATTCATGTTGCAGTCGCCTGTGAAATACTGAAAAGGTTTGAAAGGATCAAAGCAATAAAGCAATGTGACCTTTTCTTGTTTTCATCATGAGAACTAAGTAAATCATGTACGATTTACATTCTCTCTCTCTCTCTCTCTCTCTCTCTCTCTCTCTCTCTATATATATATACATACATACAGTATATATCATACATGATTCACTTAGTGTCAGACCAAAACATTTGAGTTTTAATGTTTTTGAAAGAAGACTTTTCTGCTCACCAACACTGCACTTATGTGATCAAAAATTCAGCAAAATGTTTGAACACCCCCCCCCCCCCAGTAATATTGTGAAATATTTTACAATTTAAAATAATTGTTTTTTATGTGAATATATGATAAAATGTAATATATTCCTGTGATCAAATCTGAATTTTCAGCATAATTTCTCCAGTCTTCAGTGTCACATGATCCTTCAGAAATCATTCTAATATACTGATTTGCTGCTCAAGAAACATTTCTGATTATTATCATCAATGTTGAAAACGGTTGTGCTGCTTTGTTTTTGTGGAAATCTTGATACATTTTTTATGATTCTTTGATGCATAGAAAGTTCAAAAGAACAGCAGTTATTTGAAATAGAAATCTTTTGTAACGTTATACATGTCTTTACTGTCATTTTGATGCATCCTTGATGAGTAAAAGTCTTCATTTTTACTGTAAAATTATAATATAAAACAACGATTTCTAAATGGAATGATTTCTGAAGGATCTCAATCATTTCTTAAGGATCATTATCATCATAATATTTCACGATATCACTGTCTTCAGTTTTTGGTCAAATGAATTTAGCCTTGGTGAGCCAAAAAAAGTTGTTATTTAAATTAATGAAATAATTTGTAATTTGCAAGGTCATGTTTTAAGACATTTTTAGTACCAAACCCATATTTGTTGTCCAATTTGAAAGTACAGTATTAATTTTAATATTAATGGGAATGCATCCTCCTTTTGGTTTATCTCCTGTGCCCAAGTTGCATTCGAAATATTCCAGCACAAATGGCAGCATTTCCATTGAATGACCAAAGTACAGTCTTATAAGATGCTCCTTTAATGAAAACGGATGTTGAAAAGAACTAACTTGAGATTAGCATTCAGTCTGGGTCCGTGTCATTAAGTGTGCACATGAACTCGACTGTTTTTTAGTCCCCGGTGACATGTTATTTTCTGCTTGACTTGGGCTCATCAACAGGAGCATAACACTCCCTTTTCATTTAATGTCTCAGACTAATTTATTACGTCTTAATATGATGAGAAATATTCATTACTTTCATCTTTGCCTGAAATTTCTTTCTTTCATTTTCCAATGCGTGCGACCCGTGCTTCATAGACCATCTTTTGTATTTGTAACAATCAAACGTTTGGATCATTGCTTTTTCTGCACTAAAAATATGCAAACCAAAGCCTGTTGCTTGGTGAGGAGTCATTTGCTGTAGCAGAGTGTGAAACAAAATTAGACAGACAGACATAACATTTCATGCACCTTTGCTTCTCCGGTGAATTTAGCTTATTTAGATGTTTTTACTGGAAAACGAGACAATACTGATGGGATTTTTGCAGTCTGCAGCTTTGGTTTCTGCACAGAGCTCATGCTGTAATGCGATAAAACCTTGCGTTGTTAGTGTGGTGTCATAATTTGACAGGAGTGCAGAAATTAGCAGAAAAAGGTCTCCTCTCTCTCCTATTTTTGTCCACACAGAGGATCAGAGCAGTCAAAACAAGACGGCCTCCTCTGCTGCAGTTTGTCTGTTAAATTAGCACATTTTTTCTTAAAGGGCATTGGGTGAAATGTCCAAGCCTCTAACAGATCCCGACGGGCAATGCATTTAACAGGGAATATGTATGAATGGACCTGCTTAAAGTTATAGTTCAGCCAAAAATCATTTCCTTTCCCTCATGTTTAAACACCGCTTTTCCATAAAATGAAAGTATACAGTGACTAGTGACCATCAGCTTTCTGATAGCTTTGCAGAGGCGTTTAAATCATTCACGGACAGTCTTTGCCTCTATTTCTGTTCTCAAATCTTATTCAGATACAGTGCATGAAGTCACATTTTGCAGAAAAGAATGACATTACATTTCAATATTCAGATTTTTTTTTTTTTTGCATTGAAATACTGCATGCAAAAGTAGCACAACTGTTTAGTAAATTCACTGACTTCTTGTATTAAATTTACCTTTTCTTTACTTTTTCTCTCATTTGTATACATAAAAAAAGAATGTTTCTGTTATATTTGCTTTTTTGTGTGTGTTTTTGGGCTTGTTGCCTAACCAGAATGTTTAATCGTTATAGTTACATTCATGCATTTGGCATACACTTTTATCCAAAGCAATTTGCATCGCATTCAGGGTTAATATTTGATCAGTTCTTGCTTCCCCTGGATGTAAACCCATGACCTTGGTGTTTCTATAGTGCTGTTTTTCAGTGCATTTTGTATTTATGTGTAAATGGTGCATGTTGGGTTACGTTTCTCATAGCAAATGAGGTAAATATTTGACATGTATATGTGTTTTTGTGAAGGGAAGAGCATGAAAATATTAGTCTACTATTTGGTGCGCCAGGTCTCTGTTATATTTTCTGTAAGAAACATAGAAAAGATATATTTTCTCTTTCTCATTTTTCCACTGGTAAGTCACACGGCCCTTAGGTCTGATTTAAGCTGCGGTCGACAAGAAATGTTGGCTAGACACTGAGAAAAACCACCGTTAAGGTCAGTTTTGTTTGTGTTGTTAAGGTTTTTGCATTGAAATACTGCGCACACACACACACACACACACACACACACACAAAAATGCTGAATTCACTCCACTGACATGAACTAACAATAAAAAATACTTTTAAAGCATTTATTTGTTATTGTTAATCTCAACATTTAATAATACATTATTAAAATCAAATGTTGTATCTGTTAATATTATTAAATGGACCTGAACTAACATTAACAAAGATGAATAAATACTGTAACAAGTGCATTGCCTATTACAGTATATTGAATGCATTTACTTGCATTAACTAATGGGACCTTGTTGTAAAGTGTTACCAGTTTTTGGATTAAATTCTCGTACTTTCCCCCATTTATAAAAAAAAAAAAAAAAAAAAAAAAAAACTTTTTAAAGATTCATAAGATGTTTCAATGTTACGTTTGCTTGTCTTTGCATTTTGCACTTGTTGTCTACCCAGAACTTTTAAACTTTACATTTATGCATTTGACAGATGCTTTTATCCAAAGCAACTCACATTGAATTCAAGATTCAGATTTTATTAGTTTTGTTCTCCCTGGAAATCAAACCTATGACCCTGATGTTGTATTTTTGGATATGTTTCTCATAGCAAACAAAGGGGGTTATATTTGTAGCAGTTTGTGTTGTGAAAAGAAATGCATGAAAATGTTAGTCTACTATTTGGTGCACTAGGTCTCCAATACATGTTTTATTTTCTGTGAGAAAAGTGGACCAGATATCTTTTTTAAGTCACAGAGGAGGGCCCTTAGGTCTGATTAAAGGTGCTGTCGACAAGAAATGTTGGCTAGACGCTGATAAAAACCAATGCTAAGGTCAGTATTGTTTATACTGTGAAGGTCTGTATAAAAATGACTTCCAGCCATAGACAACACCGAATAAAGGAGGCTGGGAATATGTGATCGCTTTCATTGCACGGACTCCTCTGATGTTCTTCCATGTGGAATGGTGCACATGGAAACTGAACATCTCACATCGGATCTGTTTCATCTGCAGATCCGAGTGTGTTTGGAAACATTGCACTATGTGTCGACCGACACCTCCTACAAGCAGAGCTCCTGCAACACCTCAGAAACACAGACGATTGTCCTGAGACGACACATGCTGCTCTTACACATGCATCACTCAAAGGCTTCGCTTACATGGAAGGAAATTACAACGGCCACAAATTATCAGTGGCACAGCTGGCAGACCCATCTGCTGGATGGCTTTGGGTGATCTCATTGATGTCACTGAAATATCATGGGAATTCAAATCCATGTTTTCCCTGTCATGTGTCGCAGGAAACGGCCGACGGGAACATGGGAGCGTCTCTGATCCTGAAACAAACAACTATAGGGGATGCATGGACTTTGCGTGAACTTTGATTTGTCAGTACAGTTCGAGGCATTGTTGAGATCTCTTCTGATATTGTAGAGCAAAAATATTGAGGGGCTGCTGGAAATCTAGAAGACGTATGTCTTCATCTGATCGCATTTCTGTCAAGGAGAAACACATATTAAAGAGATCTCATTTGTGATTCTTCTCTCTTATGGGTTGAGTTGCTTTCAGCATTTGGCCTTCAGTGTGTAAAATACAAAAGTCAAAAAGCTCACAGCAATGCTGAAAAGTTCACAATGGCATAATACTCATGCTATATTTGCAGTATTCAGTTTTTTTTTTTTTTGGCTAAAAATCATGGTGGATTTTGCTTCAGTAGTCACATGTGTGAAAGATCAAGTTGAATGCATTGCATATATTATATTATATTATTATATTATATTATATTATATTATATTATATTATATTATATTATATTATATACTACGGGGCCGTTGAATGCTCGAATCTGATTGGCTGACGAACGTTCTAAGGTGTGCAATTATTTTCAGGGAAACGCACGGCGAACTTAGTTCCAGGCACCGCATTACATATCCATATCACATGGCCAAATGATTTGCGTTATTTCAAAGGTCCTTACAGCCTAAAACAGCAAAAGAACCAAAACCCACAAGGACACTGGTCAAACAAATAAATATAGTAAACAAAAGGATACAATCAACAGATTATATCCATGTTTTTGCCACAAAATTACACTTTATTATGTACAGAAAGCACATACTCTATCTCTCCCGCTCTCTCTCCCTCACAGACAGTTTGCACACACGTTAACATGAGCGCTAATGTTGTTAGCGCTACTCTGACGATTTTATCAGTAATATAGTTTAACAACTTAAAAACTACATGACTTCTCACAAGAGAGGTAACAACAACGGCGCTGTTCGTGAAGAAAATGAACTTTAAGTTTCACTATGACTAGAGACATTGCTGCGAACACTTTTGAGAGCACAGACATACAGAGCTAGAGGCTCTCTCTCTCTCTCTCTCATAAGTTAGTTGTTAACTGTATTAACTGCATTAGTCTGCTATCAACGGCTCAAGCCTCCGTTACGGTTTAAAATGACGTTTTGGAATTAGCAAGGGAGTCGTTGGATGAGATGCGGAAGAAATAATTCTACTCACAATAGCGATTTAAGGAGAAAAACCGGACGAATGCCTTGAAATATATCATCTGATCAGTGCCTTGAGGTGTGGCAACCGTAGTATAAGCGGAATAATTGACTTCGGTCCGTTGAATTATTAGAAAAATAATGCACACCCGAGGTGTCGTGGCTTCGCGTCGTGGCCGTATCACCACCTCGGGTGTGCATTATTTTTCTAATAATTCAACGGCCCGTCGTCAATTATTCCTTACATATTATATTAATTATATTATATTATATTATATTATATTATATATCCAATGTTCTTTCTTGACATAAATGTATTTACATACAATATTGCCAAAACATTATAAACAAAACAAGTAATGGCAAGGAAATTAAATATACAATATAACAAATTATATATATATAATATATATATATATATATATATATATATATATATATATATATATATATTTACAATTACATTTAGTTATTTAGCAGATGCTTTTATCCAAAGCAACTTACAAAAGAGGACAATAGAAGCAATCAAAACCAATAAAAGAGCAACAACATGCAAGCATATGACAAGTCTCGGTTAGCCTAACGCAGTACACATAGCAAGGTGGGTTTTTTTTTGTTTTTTTTTTTAAAGAAAACAAGTAGATAGAATAGAAAAAAGAAAGCTAGTGTTAGTTTTTAAAGAAAAAGTAGCAGTTAGAGAATAAATATGCAATTGATAGAGGGTCAAGGGTGTGTGTGTGTGTGTGTGTGTGTGTGTGTGTGTTTTTTAAATAAAAAGAAGACAGATAGATAAAATAGAATTAGAATAGAGAGTGACAGAGTTAGAGGGTCAAATAAAGATGGAAGAGATGTGTTTTTAGCCGTTTCTTGAAGATGGCTAAGGATTCAGCTGCTCGGATTGAGTTGGGCAGGTCATTCCACCAGGTGGGAACAGTTAATGAAAAAGTCATTGAAAGTGATTTTGTGCCTTTTTGGGATGGCACAATAATGCGTTGTTCACTTGCAGAACACAAGCTTCTAGAGGGCACATAGGTCTGAAGTACTGAATTTAGGTAAAGGGGTGCAGAGCCAGAGGTGGTTTTGTAGGTAAACATTAATGAAATATATATATATATATATATATATATATATATATATATATTAAAAGACCATAAGTAATGTAAAAAAAAAAGTAATGTCATTTACAATGCGCAGTATGCACATTTTCTGTATGCATCAAATAACCACATGATAAATGAAGAAAAATTCAACATGAATTTTAGCATCTCTTTCTTGACTTTCCAACTATTAAGACATTTTACACTAAATTAAATGCAAAACAATTTACCTGCTATTTACTAATAATGTTGGTTTATATCTAAATTGTGAAGTCATGTGACTATGTAGCAAACTACTGTTTAAAACATCATTAAGTGTTGCACACTGCATACTGTTTTACATACTGTTTTAAGAACTGCTACACAGTGTATAGTGCACTGCACTGTATTCGTTTAGTCAGCAAGTACTATTTTATTTAAAGTATTAAAAATGAACTGTAGTGAGGTCAGTGTAGCATACTGTTAAACAACGTTTAGCATAATGTACTATCTACTGTTTAGGACTAAAAAAAAAAAAGTAGGTCATGTATTTTTCCAGAAAGTCTTCAAAAGTTAAGGCAGACACTGCTATATGCATTTTGAAGACTAAGAACAATGTAATGACTTTAAAAAGACATGCTGTTGGCTTATAACCTCTGCGTTTCACATAATCATTAATATTATTGCACATTATTGTTCACAGCCAATTAACATGTGACCTCACTGCGGATGTTTCACTTCTGGGGTGAATCAAACCCACACACTTCCATCTGGCTATTGTGACCCGTGCTTGCACTTGTGGAAATTCAGTGAAATACGGTTTCAGAGAACTCAGATAAATTATTTATTTCTCTATCTGTCTACACCGTATGGAGATTTTATAGAAGAAACATGAAACGACGAGGCTTCAGCTGCTGAGATTCTGCATATCCGTCATATAGCGAGTGCTCAGTGCATACAATGAGATAAAAACATTCGTTCACACAAAGCAGACAGGACAAACATAGATAATTAACAACACAGATTCATAATGAATGAGCTCCAGTGACTAATCTGTGCAATTATCCAAAGCTTCTCTCCAACCATCTTATCACATCTGACACCGAATCCGACACACATGTCCATCTCCCGAGACAGAGTGCTCGATTGTCCGGCACTATCCTGTTGCTACAGTTCATTTGCTACATATTTAATATCTCTTTACTATTTCTCAGAAATGGAGTCATTAAAAACATGAGCATATTCATAGCCTCTA
Source organism: Tor tambroides (assembly GCA_021397915.2). Lineage (NCBI taxonomy): Eukaryota > Metazoa > Chordata > Actinopteri > Cypriniformes > Cyprinidae > Tor > Tor tambroides. The sequence continues at coordinate 11,027 of JAFVLL020015097.1, read as the reverse complement.
ACAGAGGAGCTTAACCGTGACAGTAAATGTCTAACAATGACTCACTTTGTATGCAACACCAAACTGCGCTTTGATTTCTGAATTCTTTATCATATATTGTCCTCGCTGAACTGATGAATATGTTGGAAGGAGGGAGCTGAAATCTTGAGTTTTTCTTTTTGAAATCTCGCTTATGACATCATTTCACACTTCAGGTTGTGTTTGATGCAGAAGCGAGTTTGTTTATTATGAGTTTTACCTTGACAGAACCAGATTAGAAGCTGGTTTCACTCTTAATACGGGTTTCTTTTTCAACCAAGGCTCTTTGGAAAAATGTGCTTTTGTTGACATTTTTGCAAAATTATACTACATTGCTTCGTGCACATTTCACAGTACTTTCAAAGTGAAATGTCTAGTGGGTGGAGCTAAAAGTGTTTTAATTTTTTCACATTGTTTTATGTATCGTGGCAGTTAAGGAAATGAAATGTCTGGTGGGCGGTGCATAAAATTTTTAATACTCTATCATGTTTAAAAATGACATATCACCTACACTAAACCCAGCTGATAGTGTTAACACAAGCATACATGAGAAAAAAAATTAATTAATTTGATGAAGCAATCATGCAATTTTAATCTAGTTTGCTTCTACAAATCTTTAAGCTCTTTTATCCTGACTCTTGTTGAGTCTTTTATCGAGACTTGAACCCGAGTTAAACTCTGTACTAGGTGCGCTACTGAGCAAGTTTACTACACCAGAAAAAGCCATACATATGGAGCTGGTTATGGATATGATGCAAACATCAAAATGTATTCGTTTATATATCAAGCACTGTGGTAAAAGCATTTGAGGTCATAACATAGTATTGGAAAAAAAGGAATAAAATTCATTGACATTTTCCTGCCTCTATTGTTCATTTTAGCTGGAAAGTGCAGTGCACTGTATTTATACTGTAGGTATGTTTTTTGTTTTTTTTGAGTTTTGCAAAAATGTAGTTGTGTTCTAGTTGTAATCTTGTTTCACATTGCACTTTTGAATCTGAATCGTGGTGCATTTACATCATCATAGCGAGTACCAATGCTTGGAAGATGCCAGTTCCACTGTGTTATTGAGGATTTCTACTGTAAATGTATATGAACAGAACAACACTTGCTTCGTCTGTTGCAGATGGATTGAAAGAGATGCAAAAAATGCTGTTTATTCAGAGGCAGGCAGCTAAGAGAAATGCAAAGACAGTATGTGTTTCTGGAGCATGCAAAGAATGCTATGCATTTGATTTTATGCATTACTTTCATACCAGTTGAAATTGGTCAGTTTTAAGCTAAAAGTAGTTCAAAACATGTCTCAAGACAGCCTCTGGTGTTCATCATGGTGCTTGCATTGGTGATGTAAATGTACCGCAGTTCAGAGCCAAAAATATAATGTGAAAAGGAGACCAAAGAGTGTTGTGGACATGTGTTTGTGTGTTTTACACACCTCTGGGTGGCAGTAACCCATCTCTGTGCTAACCTCGTGCGATCTGAGCCGCTCTCCCAAAGGTCGGATGTTTGATCTCAAGTGAGAAGCAGGATTGAGCCGAACGCCTGAGAGATCTCCAGATCATAATCGGGCTTTATCACTGCTGTGCTTTGGGTCAAACGTTTAACCTCGTGTCGCTCCATTGGGACCGCCTCTCAAATTGACCCCATATAAAAGTGTCTGCTGCTAAATGTCAAATTATCTAAATCTGTCTTAGCTCAATTAAAGCCACAGGTTCTGCAGGCTCAGGTCAATGATTGAGGCAAAATTAATTCGAGTCACATACAGAATATATTTTTAGGTCATCTCAGGAGAGGGATTCAACGTTCTGCTTCAGAGTCAGCATTTGCACTTGATGTTTTTTGTTCTTTTGTAGTTTCATTCTTTGAGGTTGTAAATTTAAGCACAGTCTTTCAAAGGTTCACAGATACTTATAAAGTGCTTTTATTATTCATTTGAAAAGGTTACCGCTGTTTCGAGTTTCGAGAAATAAAAAAAAAAATATATATATATATATATATATATATATATACATACATACATACAATTGAAGAGAAACTGACCTTTATTGAACTGTCAGAGAAAATCTACTAAATGTTTTTGTAGCTTTATTTTTTGTTCAGTCTTGTTATTGACTGTATTAATGATTCATTTGGGCCTACTTTTTTAATTGAGATTTTTACTTTAAAAAAACATGCATGAATTATTTAATAAAATAAACTTAATTAATGAATCAATTCAATATTGTAAAAGGATGTATCTCAGACCAGTGGGGTTGAGCAGAAAATGCAGGAACAAAAACACATTCTGCGTAAAAACGTAGGCTATTTAATTAAATGCAACTTCTCCTAAAACAAAATGGTTGTATTTGTATGTATATTGGTTGTAATTATATGTGACTGTGGAACACAAAACCAGTCATGATTGTCAAATTTTTGAAATTGAGATTTCTACATCACCTGAAATCTGAATAAATAAGCTTTCCATTGATGTATGGTTTGTTATGATAGGACAATATTTGGCCGAGATACAACTATTTGAAAATCTGGAATCTGAGAAAAGTGGCTTAAAGCTGTCTAAATGAAGTTCTTAGCTATGCATATTACTGATCAAAAATTAAGTTTTGATATATTTACGGTAGGAAATTCACTAAATATCTTCATGGAACATGATCTTTGTTTAATATCCTAATGATTTTTGGCATAAAAGAAAAATGGATAATTTTGACCCATACAATGTATTTTTGGCTATTGCTACAAATATACCCCAGCGACTTAAGACTGGTTTTGTGGTTCACGGTCACATGTGTATATATATATATATATATATATATATAATATGTGTTTTATGTTTATAATTCATAGAAATTCTCAATATCATTTCCATCCTGTTAGTTTGATGGAATATCACTTTAAAATAACAAAAGCCACTTCCAAAATGACATCATCCTCAAGGAAGTGACATCATTTTGGAGGGAAATCATATTCATCCTGTTTGATTAAATTATTGAAATTAGTTTGATTATTTATTTATATATATATATATATATATATATATATATATATATATAGTTTAAAATATGAAAATGAACTACAAGCTGATGTTTTCATGTAAGAGGACTGTCAACCTGTCACTGTTCAATGATATTCAATATCAATATGTTCAATCATATTCCGTTCATTTTCATGCTGTTGCGTCAATAAGCCAGTTATAATCAGTAACGTCGAAGTAGGTCCACTTTTCTGAAGTCTAGTATAACCTTTTAAAGAAATATTTTAAATGAGGGGTTTTGCAGAACAGGAACGAAGCCAGTAACAAAATGAATGTCTGTGCAAACTTGTATGCAAAGTATGAATAATTTAAAAGGCACTCTGAGAATCAGGACCAACGGATGGATTTATTAAATCATCTGCACCAAACCACTTACAAACAGCGACAAACTGGAAAAAAATGAGCTAGGGAGAGTGAAAAACATTCAGTCCATCTGACGACAGTGTCCCGTTTCAGAAAACAGCACAGCTTCTGTGTTTTCTGTAGTTTTACCATCTGAAGCAGCAGATAAGGCTTGTTTTGCTGAGGTGCTTGTAATCTCATAGACCTTTGCTTATGTGAGTAACCTTTTCAGAGGACTTGTAATTAATAGCAGTACTTGGATTGGTGCTTTGTGAACACACTTTTCATTATTTTTACATACATCATTTGATCTAGTAAAACGGTTTCTGTGACCCTTTGTACATTTGATGGCCCTTCAAGTGTGATTATAATACTTGTAGGCTGATCTAATTAAGAAATGAAGAACCCAATATAAAAACATTTTATATTTAAGTTATTAACATGTTTTTAATATATTTAATCATTTTATAATCATTTTGCTTAAATACAGTTAAGCCTTTTTAGGACCAGTTGTGTGTGGTGACATTTTATTGTGATATTTTCTTTAAAATATTTTTCTTTAATTTATTTATTTTTGCTGGAAATTTCTTTGTGATATTAATGAGTTTAAGGTTTCTGTAGTGTGCTGCAGTCCATACGACCCAATTTTTTGACTATCATCAAAGCTTGCCAGAGAAGATTTCTCTATTATGGATCAAATGAGAAAGTTCTACTCCCTGATACTCAGAATACATATTTAAAACCTCTCGATTACATTCTCTTCATACGTTTTGTTTTTTTATAAATGATAGATATCACATGAAACCTGTGATGCATCATTTAATGTGCATTCATTTTTAAGGCTTACTCTTTTAGTTAGGTCTACAGTTTTATAGCACATATAAGCATGTGGCATCTGCTGCACAAAAGAAAACGAATAATGTCTCAGTAATTGACCCGTTTAGAGGTTTGGTCCTGCTTAGTAACCGCTGTTGTGTTGAAAAGAATGAAGAGCAAATGAAGCTCTTTGATCATCTTTCTGTTCACTTAAATAGGCAGATCTCTGAGAAATGTCATAATTATCTCCTGAGTGGCTAAAATAAGTCATATCTCTGGTTTTGTCCATAGAAAATTTTCTGTTGTCCATTTTCTTTTGATTAAAAAATGGCTTTTTTGAGGGGTTGTCATCGAAGCATTTAGAAATCTGGGAGGCAGATGCATTTCAGACATAGTTTTCATTATTCTAAAAACCATTTAATAACCATCTGAACTTTTTCATGCATGTTTTATTTATATTTTAACCTAATTAAATTTAGATGAGATTTAGAATTTTAGTGCCTGTAAATGAACAGTGATGGAAGTTGTGATTACTAAGGCACTGAGTGTAGTTGCCTTTGCAGATGTGTGAATTTTCTTGAAATTGTGAAATGTCTGAAGCCATGCCTATCATAACTTTATGATGTCAAGCATCATCAGTTCTTGCTCTCATTATTGACGACACATTTGACGTTGTGAGACTCCTGTAGAGAGTATCATATCTGGTGGATAAGTGATTAAAAATTGTATTCTCTTCCCCAAATAAGGCTTTCATATGATTACAGAAGACTCTGTGCATGAATCATATGAACTACTATTACGGTTTGCTTTTGGAGCTCAGCAGCCTCAGTCCTATCTTCATTTGTTTTGCAAAAAATAAGACGTGTAGCTATTGGTCATTTATCAGCTGCAGTAGTTAAACAGCATGATGAAGCGCTGCCCTCACAAGCCAAGTAATGCATTAGCACTCGAGGACTATCGATTTTAACTTAGCAAAAATCTGCAAAAAACTTTTCACTTGCAAAACACCTGTGGTTCCAGATTAATATCCGACAGTGAGCTGATGAAATATTTACTGAAAGACCTGCAGGAGGCAATCCGAGTAAATTTTAGATGAAATATCATGAAGGAAACATCTTTCTAGCTCTTTCCATATGACACAAGATCTGTCCAATGTCTGGAGTTCAGACAACAGCCGGTGATGATAAACAGCGCCAATCTGTCCAGGTCATCATCTGATGACCCTCTGAAGTGAGAAGAAATCACATATGAGATCTCAGTTGTTTCTCGTAGACAGCAGTGAAATGAATATATAATGTGTCTGTTTTCATTTATAAGTTTTTAGTTTTTGTCATTTTATTAATTTTTTAAAATGTCATAATAAAAAAATAATAATTGCATGATAAAAAATAAATGTCTTTTTAAACTTTGTTTGTTTTGCTTTAGTTATTTTAGTACATTAAGAAATTAAATGTTACTTTTTTATTTCACTTCCTTTTTTGTTAATGTTTATTTTATTTCAGCTAAACAATAACTGAAATAAAATGGAAATGGAACATCTCATTTGTTAATTTCAAGTAATGTTTTTTTTAATGTCTTTCAGTTTTATTTAACTATAAAAACCAATAAAAATTAGTTTTACAATTATTTTATACAAGTTATTTATTAAATAATATTATGTGTTTGTGTGTGTTTTAATTTTTAATTTTCAGTTTGTTTTGTTGTTTTGACATTTTTAATAAAACTTATTATATTTAATTTTATTATAATTTTTAAATGTCTTATTTTGTATTGTTTTACATTTTTAGTTTATTTAGTTTGAGTTATTTTAGTACTTCAACTTTAAAGAAATATAAACAAAAAATATGTATATATATATATATATATATATATATGTGTGTGTGTGTATATATATATTGTGTGTGTATATATATATATATATATATATATATATATATATATATATAATTTAGATAACATTAACTGAAAAAAATGTATACATGTATAGATAACTCTGTTTTTAACAATTCTCAAAAATCATGTTTTTTCATTGTGCATTCCAATTAAACTCAATGAAACTACAGTTGTTGTTTTTTGACTATGTTAAAAAAAAACTAAAAAAAAAACTGCTTATCTAACACAATAAAACACAATAAAAACATGATAAAAATAAAAAAACATGATATATATATATATATATATATATATATATATATATATATATATATATATATATATATATATATATATATATATATATACAGATAGATAGATGTGTGTTATCGTGTGTCAAACATTATGGTGTGTCATTTATTTCTGCACTTTTATTTCTTCAGAAGAGCTCTATTAGAAGCATCTGTCTGAGTCTCTCGTTGGGTTTCCTAAGATGTGGACATGCTTGTTTGCGGTTGTCTTAATGTCTGAGTTGAAAATAAATGCTGTTAAGATGTTCCAGTCTTAGAGGATGTACAGATTGTTTCAGAAAGACATCAGAGATTGTGGTTTGAGACCATCAGAGCAATTAGAGACCTATTTCCAGCAGCCAGTGAGTGAACACTGGTCAAGACTGCATCTATTCTTCACGGACCTTCATAAGAAAGGCATGTTCTTCTCAGAAAAGATTTGTGTGGTTTCTAACCCATACAGCAGGAAATTGGCTGAAGATGACAGAAGCATTAGTGGCTCTGGCTTTGTCCTTATGGAGACTCTTATCGTTGGCTCAATTATGCAGGAAATGTTATCAGCTTTCATCCAAACGCTCTTCTTAGGCTTAACCTTCCAGCAGTCTGTGGTTTTCTGCAGTGCACAGATCTGATCCGATCTGTGCTTTTCTCTCATGATATTAAAGATGAAGTGTGTTTTTGTGTGTTTCATGTGTGTGTGTTAACATTTATCTTATCCAGTTTCATAGATGTAAGATAGAGATGGAGTAACTGTGACTCTGTGGTTCTTTTAAAACTTTGATCTGTTTGTTTGAGTGTCCGGTCATGGTAAGCTGAATTTTAGTAGGGAGTGAACTGTGTCTCTGACCGATGGAAGTTTGCGTACCGTAAAATTGCACACTGTTTTAGGTTTTTGTACAGACACAAATTGCATCTGAATATTGGCCTGGGATATTATAAACATACACAATTCAGAATACAATCTGTGAATACAAGTCTTCTTCTATTAATAATTTGAATCAGTTTTAAATGTTATGTGAAAGTTAATTTTAGTAGTTTTAGTGGTTTATTTGGATTTAACTTTATGGTTATTAGCCTATAAAATTAAGAATAATTATATAATTCTGTTAATGAATTAAAGTATTTCACATAAAAGTATTTTTTGTATGATAAAGAAAAAACAGGCCCTCATAAAAGTCAAATCCAGAGCACAAATGATGTTCATTTCCGGCCCTACAGTATGCACTGTATGTATATACATATATTTATGCTGCTCGTCCACGGCCCTGTCCACCTCTGACTGATCCAACTTTTACCATAAAGATAAAACCTGCAAAACTCCAAACTCAGCGTAAAGGCTTCTGACAAAGTAATTGGTTGTGACAATGGCTTGTGACAGCTGATCAAACCTCAGGCTGCGATAGAAGACTAGCAGGAGAGCTGAGAAATACAGATTAGTAGAGATGGTGCTTTTGTTGAATAAACCAGCTTCAGAGGAGCTGAATGACCTGAATGAGTAGATTGAAAGTCATGTGCTTTGTCCGTATGGGATCCAACCTTTAATTACACCTTTGTGCACCTGCTAAGTCCAGCAGCACGAGTCTATGGCCTCCATAATGAAACAAGGACCTCTATTGTGAGCCACTCACACTCACACTGTCACACGTCTGTTTCTGTGCCTGCGCTCATGGAGGTTGTAGGTTAAAGTTTGTTTTCTTTTCAATCTTCTAGGGAACGGGCTGGCAGCCTTTAATGACCCCCGGGACACCACTCCTCACCTTGGACCCCTATTTATAAAGCTATTTGAAATCGTCCAACACTGAATAATAATGAATTATTGAATGAATGAACGAATAAAGGAATAAATGATACTGTAAAATATCTAAACAATTGTTTAGAATGTTTTGTAATTGTTTTAACAATGTAACAATGACATATAGGCTAATTAAAACATGAAAACCATTTATTATACATTTCATTTTCATAATGGCAGTACACACACACACACTTAATTTACCTAATCTAAGTTAATTAAGTTAGTGTTGCAATTCTGACACTGTAATAACTCTATATTTTATAATGTAATTAAATCTAATGAAAATGAACTTCTTTTGTGTCACTTTATTCATTCGTTTGTTTATTTATTTACATTTTTATTCTTTCCTTTGGCATTTGAACTCAGTCCCTTACACACAAATTTAACCCATTTGAATTAATTTCAGGGTTTCAGCTCTTTAGTGCCACTGGCTAATGCCACATCTCGTGCCCTGGCATAAATCAATAAAACGTCTTTCATGGATCACATGTTTCCATTGATTGGAACATGAACGCAGAGGCTTAATTTCTTGTTAATGTAGTGCCGAGGGCCGTTGTCCTGAGAGAGACAGAGAGAGGATGGTGTCCTCAGGGAGGTGTTCAGATGTTAATCATGCCGCAGCAGAAGAGATTTCATAGAGGTTTGCGGTTTGAGTCGCTGTGTCACGCTGTCAGGTGTCGTGTTAATGTGCCGTTCATAGTCACACCTTAACCACGTCTACAGTAGCGCAGTCACAATACTGCAGTCAGAGCCAGACACGCAATGCAATTAGAATGCAAAGGTGATGCGTAGGCGAATGCCACAACGTTGCTCCAAGGTTATACAAATATTGCAACAGTATTAGCAAGACTGGCTCTGTTTCAAAAGCTTGCGAGTTGCTCTCTGCTACTTTCTACCTTGTGTTGGTTGTGTTCGTGTATTTTTAGGATGGCAGCAAGTTATGAATCCGTGCTGGTGTCTTCCTCATTTGCTAAACCCATAGAACAGGCAACAATAAAACAGAATGAGATAGAAATATATTAAAATAAATCAATTTTTTGTAGTTAACAGAAAAGTTCTTATTAACCTAAGAAAGCAAAGCATGTGCAATTCGAGTTTCTTTACTGAATATACAATGCAAAAATAAATAAATCAGAAAATATTGGTCTTTTTGTTCAGTACAATATCTAAACATACATAAAATATACATAATATATACAGTAAATTTATAATGATTATTTTCATACATTTATAATGATTATTTTCACACAAGTTAATTCTGCTTTCGTCATGACATTTCTTCATGTTCAAAACATAACACTTATTAAATTTCATTAAATATATGCCTTAAACAAGTATAAACAAACAAACAAAGAATTTACCAATTGCATTAGGAAATTATATGTAATTTAACATATCCTTAGAATACAAGTATTAATATCTTGCTATTTTGCTTCCCAGGTAAATTTATTTATTTATTGATTTATTTTGTATTTTAAGGATGTTTAAGGATATATTAAAATTAAATTATTTTTCAGTTAGAAATGTAATTAAACCTTTTTTTAAAACAGTATAAATTGAGACCAAATATGAATGAAGGATGCATTTATATAGTGCTTTATTGTGTATTGCTGTACACCCAAAGCGCTTTACAGTCATATGGGGGTGATCTCTCCTCAACCACCACCAGTGTGCAGCATCCACTTGGATGATGCGAAGGCAGCCACAGGACAACGGCGCCAGTGTGCTCACCACACACCAGCTACAGGTGGAGAGGAGAGAGAGATAGAGCCAATCAAGTGGATGAGGATTATTAGGAGGCCATGATTGACAAGGGCCAGTGGCGGCAATTTGGCCAGGACACCGGGGTTACACCCCTACTCTTTTACGAGAAGTATCATGGGATTTTTAATGACCACAGAGAGTCAGGACCTCGGTGTAACATCTCATCCGAAAGATGGTGCTTTTTGACAGTATGGTGTCCCCGTCACTATACTGGAGCATTAGGACCCAAACAGACCACAGGGTGAGCACCCCCTGCTGGCCTCACTAACACCTCTTCCAACAGCAGCCTAGTTTTCCCAGGAGGTCTCCCATCCAGGTACTGACCAGGCTCAACCCTGCTTAGCTTCAGTAGGTAACCAGTCTTGGGCTGCAGGGTGATGTGGCTTTGGCAAATAATTTACTTAAAGGGGTCTGATTCTTGTCTGTGTGACATCACTCAGACCCAGGCCCCTCCCAGGATTGTTGATTGACGCGGCCGTCTTACCTTAGACCCGCCCTGAGTGAGCTGTCAACAGTCCGCTATTGTTTCGAAGCTGGAGCAGATGTAGACAAGAATGTCTCCTAAGCGATTGAGGTGTTCTGTTGTTGGATGCAATAATAAACATAGCAGTCATCATTTATTCCCGACATCTGAGCTGCTGAAGACACAGAGGATTACGTTTGTTTTTGAAGTGAATGCGCCTCCTGATCTACCTAAATGTGTTTGTTCATGCGAATCATTTGTGATCCAGCTTCACCTCCAGAAGAAGTGAGTATAAGGGGTTTTTATGCATCTTTGCAAATCGCAAATTATTAGGAAAGGCTAGTTAGCAAGTTCTGTGGCTAAATGCAGCTAAAGTAAACTCTTAAAGGGAGTGCTCTAATCTCAGCTTGTTACCTGTATAAAAGACACTTGTCCACAGAAGCAATCAATCAGATTCCAAACTCTCCACCCTGGCCAAGACCAAAGAGCTGTCCAAGGTTGTCAGGGACAAGATTGTAGACCTACACAAGACTGGAATGGGCTTCAAGACCATCGCCAAGCAGCTTGGTGAGAAGGTGACAACAGTTGGTGCGATTATTCGCAAATGGAAGAAACACAAAATAACTGTCAATCTCCCTC